>BLSH010455730.1:11933-22058 GCA_018402905.1 Glandirana rugosa | reverse complement strand
AAAAAGTGTACTGCTTGCCCAGTGGGTTGGCCTGCCTCCAAATGTCGGTGAGTTGAAGTGCTTCCGCGAAGAGGTGTAGCGGAGTGGGTTGGGAGTCCCTGAGGGGGGCGCAATATTGTTGTCGGCCTGCTTCCCTGTCTTCCTGGGTATTCATGACTGTATTGAAGTCTCCGCCTATAATGGTTGGAAGGTGTAGGTATGGGGCTAGTTGTGCTGTAAGACCTTGAAAGAAGTTGTGTGTCGGAGTTGGGGGCATAGACATTTGCTAATATGACCTCTTTGGATTTGATTTTTAGTTTTAAAATAAGAATCCTGCCTTCCTCATCTCTGCTTTCAGATAGTACCTCGCATTGGACCTTTTTGTGGATGAGTATGACTACCCCTGCTTTGTTTTTAGGCGAGGGCGAGCCAAGGACCTGGCCTACCCATAGTTTATTTAGGCGGTGGTAATCTATGGCTTGGAGATGTGTCTCTTGCAGTAAGGCTATATCAGCCTTCAATCTCCGGAGGTGACGCAGGATGGCCATCCGCTTGTTAGGGGATCTGAGCCCCTTAACATTCCACGAAACGCACTTCAGGGCGGGTGGCGTTGGGGTGGGTCAGTATGATTTGTTTCTGTATAGTTTAGGGATGTTGGGTTGATCGGATTAAGTAGTAGTGGGTAAGGAATGGTAGAGCTGGGGAAGTGGCGTACCAACTCAGGTTGGGCGTGGAGCAGGTCAGAGTATTTCCATAGTGGTATAAGTGGTCGTAGGGGAAGGAGAAAACACTAACACAAAAACACAACAGTTCAGACTTCACCTTTTTCCTCATGAGGAAACCTACCACATGAGCAGCGTTACCGGAGATATGCAGGCACTGCCGAGATCATGGGGGCTATGTTAGACATCTCCGCCTCTTCCCGATTATCTCCGGTAAGACAGTGTGAATAGCTAACGGCATGAATAATGAAAAAAACAAAAAGAAATGAGCAGGGACCTTGGCGGTTCTATTTAACGGTGGAGAAGTCATGTCTTAGACAAGAGTCTTACATAGAGAAAATCACCTTTTAGGATGAGTATGAAGAGAGCCATGAGATGAGTGATCAGGATGGGTCGAGGGTGCCCGTTCGGAAAAGGCGATTCAGGAGCGGTCCTCTCTGGGTGATCTGTTTGCGTATCGTGGTCGCTTTGGGGATTCTTTCCTTGGACTCCGGAGGTCTCGGTGTCCCGGGGACATTGGAGAGGGCGTTGAAGGATGGGTGTCCATCGGGATTTGCAGGTGAGCTTGGACGAAGTTGGCCGCTTCTTCAGGATGGTTGAAGACTTTGGCGTTTCCAGCAGAATCGGTGAATCTCAGAGGCCGGGTAAGAGAGCGTAAATTTAACACCTTTTTGGTAGAGGGCTTGGCATATCGGTTGGAAGGCCTTGCGCCGACGAGAGGTTTCCTGCGAGTAATCCGCAAAGATCAGGAGTTTCTGTCCCTTGTATTGCAGAGACTTTGCGTTTCTGAAGGATCTGATGATGGCTAATCTGTCCATGTAGTTCAGATATCGCACAATGACTTGTTGAGGGGACCGACGATCGTTGGAGGGGGCTCCCATGCGATGTGCCCTTTCCACCGTGCATGGTTTGCTGATTCCTAGTGTCTGGGGCAGGCGGGTCTCACATATCTCATGTAGGGAGGCAGCGCCGTAGGATTCTGGGAGGCCCACAATTCTGAGATTGTTCCTACGTGATCGGTTTTCGAGATCGTCAATCTTGTCGAGGAGATATTGTTGTGTGTGCCGGAATTGTTGCTCGCAGGTTAGCGAGTTCTGCATCTCGTCTTCTACGTTGGACACGCGGTTTTCCAGCTCTCCTATGCGTTGAGTGTGATCGTTCAGTTCCTTTTTGAGTTGTGCCATACCCGCCGCTATGGCTCTCTCCACCGTCAAAGTAATGGTGGGGTTCAGCAAGGCTGCAACCCCCTGTGCTAGTCTGGTGTACTGGTCTTCAAGAGTCTCTGCTGTCCCTGCAGTTGTATGGATAAGGGGAGAAGGCGCCATGACTGATGGTGGCTGTGTTGGATTAGTGCAGGGCGGCTCCCCGCACGAGGCTTCCGAACGAAGATTCGTTGCAGAATTATTCTCCGAACGAAGATTCGGTGCCACGGCGTCGGGTCGGGAGGTCGGCCCCATGGCGGGCCCGCCGTGGAGTACAAATTTGTCCATCGCTGGTGGTAGCCTGGATGGTCCCTGGATGCTGGGGGGGTGGGCTGGGGTCCAGCGGTCGTCTGATTCGGCTTAAAAACTGGATTTATAAGCAGATGAGGTCCGGAGCTGTTGCTCTTCACTCCTTCCTCATCAGGCGCCGGAACCGGAAGTCCGGCTGGCGGTGTTGGTGCTAGTAGTCCCCTAAATATGGCTAGGACCGTGTCCCGGAGGTCCTCGGGGCCCGTCGCCTCCGGTAGGCCCCGGAGCCGCAGGTTATTCCTACAGCTCCGGTCTTCCAAGTCTTCCAAATGCAAGCGTAGGGCTACTGTTTGGGCCGCCTGAGATGTTCCCGCTACCTCCAGTTGCGATACCCGAACCTCCAAGGCGGCTAGGGCCGTCTCTCCAGCGGTCGTCCGGTCCGTAAGTTGTTGTACCTCCGCTTGTACTTCTTGGAGGTCCTTACGATGGGTTTCTTCCAAGCGGAGGAAAAGAGCTTCAATGTCCGCCTTCGTTGGCAAAGCTTGTATAAGAGTCCGGAGGTCTGAGTCTCCAGTACCGGGTCCCCCCTGGGACTCCATGCTCTGTGAGCGGGACATGTCCGGCACGTCCGCGGGGCAGTCTGAGCTAAAGGAGGCTGAAGAGGAAGGGCCCGCCGCCATGATGTGGGCCTCACCACGTGCAGCTGAGTCGCGGCTTCGATGGCCCGAGGACTGCAATCTTGTGAAGTAATGCTGGATTTCAGGTCTCAGAGGGGTGCCCCGGTAGTTCTTTGTTCTACGGCGCTTAACCGTGTTCATCCCGGGTGCTAATAGCCACTTGTAGGGTGATATTTGCCGGGCGGCCTGCAGGAGCTCAGGCAGTAAGCGTCTCTACTCCACCATGTCCAGGCCAGGCCCCCGGGAATGTTATTTTAAATGTACTTTTGCATAATGTTCTGACATCAAACCTAGTGTCTGATATTTTGGTTGGTTGATGTTCTGGATTGGGCCTGCCCTCATGGTGACCCCTGTGGGAGCATACCTATTAGACAGCTATTTGGTGGTGGCAGTTTCCGCTGCACTCTGCGTGGAACCAGTGAAACTGTATAACTAATTCTCCCTCCCCTGCCTTCCATCCTAGGCAGTGCCTCTCCTAATCCCCCCTTTCCTTCTCTCCATTCCCATCCTCTCCCTTTCTCCCTCTCCCTCCCACACCCTACCCTCATACCCCTCCCTCCAGGTTCGCCCCCCCTCCAGGGTCAGACCTGACTTTCCTAGGCAGGGACGGGCACCCATGCTACAGGGAACCACCCCATGCGCAAAAAAGTGAAGTCCATAATGGATAAGATTTATGGTTTATCCTCTTGGTGTTCAAACCACTTTGTTCAGTTGTTTCTCATATGTAAGAATGCATTTCTTTATCTGTTTATATTCCCCAGCCCTGGAGGCTTCTATTTATTGCGGAACTGTGGCTGGCCCAGCCCTTCGAGTTATCAACACCTTACGCTGCTATGGAACCTCCTGAGCTCGGGAATAACTTGAAAGTGATCACGTGGAACGTCAGGGGACTGAAATCCCCCCAAAAACTTATGCAGGTACTCAGACATTTGAAGAGGCCAACATAGCTCTTTTACAAGAGACACATCTTGGGGCAGATCTCCACAGGCTCCGTAGGTTATTGGTCGGGGAAGTCTTTGGCTCCCCTTCGGTGGGAAGAAAGGCAGGAGTGGCCATTCTTCTCCACAAACAACTTTCTTTCAAAATTCGAGCTTTAGATACCGACACCATAGGGTGCAGGATCACCCTCCACCTCACCATTGCCGATCGGGACATAGCTATCTCTAACATTTACGCCAATAACTCACCTACTCAGACCTATTTTCAAACCATGTCGGCATGGGCTTTACAAATTGCAGAACCCTTACATCTTTTAGGTGGCGATTTCAACTCCGTAATGCACCTCGTAGAGGACCGCTCCTCTGGTCTCTGCCGTCGACCAGTTGACCTCGACCAAGAATCTTTACTCACCCACACCATTTCTTCTCTCCACTTGTCCGACGTCTGGCGTATGAAACATCCCACTGGCAATGAGTACACTTTCTATTCATCCCCTCACAAGACTTTCTCCCGGATAGACTATTTCTTTGCCTCTCCTGCCTTACTCCCCATGGTACCTTCGACCTCTATAGAGAATATGGCCATTTTGGACAACTCTCCCGTCACAATTGAAATTTCTAATCTGACACGCAGACCAAATGCGATGGCGTGGTGATTCCCCTCCTACCTCACCAACAACGAAGAACTAAAATCCATTTTCTTACAGGCCTGGACCAAATACATGACCAACAATAAGGAGCACCTTTCCAATCCCAATCTATTTTGGGAAGCTGGAAAGGCTTTCCTCAGAGGCCATATTACCTCCTTTGCGGCTCGTTTTAAAAAGAAATCTCACGGCAACTACATTCAGGCTAGCCAAGTTCATAGGATGCTAAATTCAGCACGGACCCCCGAGAACGTCCGAGCCTGGTAGCTGGCCAAAACCAATTGGTCTTCACAACAGGAATCCATCAATCATTTTCACTCCTCTCTATTTTTTCACAAGTATGGTAATAAATCAGGAAAGCTGTTGGCTCAGATGTCCTCAGGTTTTCACCCCCCTAACCCACATCATGGCACTGAGAGATCCTTCAGGCAATACCACCACTAAACCCTCAGAGATAGAAGCCATCCTCATGAACTACTACAAAGATCTTTACACTGAGGACTTGGTAGACATAGATAAAGCCAAAGACCTGTTAGCCTCCCTCCAACTCCCTAGTATTTCAGACGCTCAATTAGAAGCATTGAACGCTCCCATCTCACTTGCGGAGGTCCAAGCCACCATTAAAACCATGGGCAATGGCAAAGCCCCTGGCCCAGATGGGCTCTCCTCAGATTTTTACAAAATTGCCTTAGATTTCATCTCAGACACGCTCTCACAAGTGTATAACGCAGTTTGGGAAGGGGGCCCTTACCTACCAACAGGCACACTAGCCCATAACAAGCTTTTCACCAAAAAAGATAAGGACCCACTATCCCCAGGCTCTTATAGACCCATATCTCTTATAAACGTAGACGCCAAGATTCTTTCAAAAATTGTCGCTTCCAGATTAGCTAAAATCCTTCCCACAATAATCCATCCAGCCCAATCTGGATTTGTGCAAGGCCGGTCTGCTACGCTAAACATCAGAAAGGTCTTGCTTACCCTGGAACATGCCAAACAATACCCCGAGAAAGAGATCGCCATAATTTCCTTAGATGCTGAGAAAGCTTTTGATAATATTAGTCTTAAGTGGTTATTCATGGTCATGGACCAACTAGGATTCTCTGGCTCTATCACAAATTTCATACATACAATGTATACGTCCCCCTCAGCCCGATTTGTTACCTCTACTTTTACCTCCCCTGCCTTTCCACTAGCTAAAGGCACCCACCAAGGGTGCCCCCTGTCCCCTCTATTATTCAATTTAGCTATAGAGCCTCTCTAGACAACTCAACTCACCCCAGGGAATGAGTGGTGTCATGATTGGAGACAGGAGGTGCCGTTCAGCCTTGTTCGCTGACGACATCCTCCTTTTCTCTTCTAATCCCCCTAAGGACTTCAATTACTTAACAAGCATTCTCCAAACATTCAGAGAATGCACTGGCCTGAGAATCAATTTTAACAAAAGCGAAATATTGCCTCTCAACCCTCACTTTGCGAAGGCTTGGAGATCGTCTTCCCCTTTTATAAGCACTAGGCAGCATCTTACTTATTTGGGGATTAATATTGGCAGGGAACCTTCCTCCCTATACTCCCTAAATTACCCCCCACTTATATCCAAAATCACCAAAGAATTAACTGGGTGGAGTGCCCTCCCTCTTTCACTTTTCGGGAGATGCCATCTTGTCAAGATGATATCATTTGCCAGACTACTTTATGCTCTACAAATGCTACCCCTTTTACTAAAACACAAAGATGTGCAAATAATCCACTCCACTATAAGCACCTTTTTATGGAAAGGCATACGCTCCAGGATAGCTCTCCAGAAACTCTGTCTCCCGAAAAGTGAGGGAGGGACTGGTCTCCCTAACCTAAGACTTTATAACCTTGCTTGCTTACTAAGATATGGACTCGATTGGATCTCTGGCAGTTCTTGATACTCTAATTATAATTTGGAGGAGGCACTTACCTCACCTTTAAACCTGAAGTCGATTCTCCATTGTAAATTATCTTCCCTCCCTCCTAACTTGAAAAATAATCTGGTATTAAGAGATACAATAATAGCCTGGAGAAAAGTTAGAGGACTGTTAAAGCTACCGGCCACAGTTTCTACAACACTGCCCATAGCCGGAAACCCTATGTTTCTACCTTCATTGGACTCAAATGTCTTCTCACATTGGGCAGAAAAAGGCCTAACCATGGTCTCACAATTATACAAACAAGGCCAGAGCTCGATCAGGCAATTTTCTGAACTCAAAGAGGAATTTTCCATACCTTCTTCCCACACCTTCCAATACATCCAAATTAAATAATTTCTCCAATCCTGTCATGGCTCACACCCCAACCATGCCGTACCTCGTTCATTGACTCACTAGTATCCAAAAGGCATTACTCTATTTCTCATATCTACAGGAATCATATTCAACACCAAGCATCAAAATACTGTGTATCTGATTTAGGTCTGGGTTGGCGCTCCCCTCGTTTGTTAAATAAATGAAAGTGAAAACAGAATTTGTATATATAAAAAATTAATGTAAAAAAATTCATGTAAAAAATGCATGTGCTAGTATGCTTAATGTGCTAGTATGCTTGATATAAGGTGAATGTTGCAAGATGCTGTAGGTGAGTACAGCTAAAATCAAGTGAATATATAAAACAGGTGATAAATCTATAAATTAGATAAAATCCTTTTTATAACAATATAACGTGAAATGTGATGATGTGATAGTATAAAAATATAATTTACTCGAGGTAAAGTCTGGTAAGAAAGTGCTTGTGCAACTAATAATTATGTGATATACGGTAAAGACCTCTCCAAGCGTTCCTTGGGTATGACAAATATGCTAGTATCACTTAATGTGCTAGTATCACTCTGGTAGATATATCTCTGGTTCTCCCAAAAGTATATGTACCCCTTCTTAAATCAGTAATGAGAACGGAGAACAAGGAGAAATCAACCATCATTCCAAGGATCCCTGTTACACCCGCCTGGGACAGGCGCCTCTGCGTTTTACCCCTGTGTGGGGTGGCGCTGTCCGGTAAGCAGGGTGGAAGTTGGGGAGCACGTGAAAGGATTTAATGTTGAACTGCTTTTTATGGACACTTTAGCCACACTTTTAAGGAAGCAGGATTGGTCATATATTGCATTTATAACAGTATATAAATAATTTAATAGCAGAACTAGGGATCGTGTGTACCTAGGTCGCACGAATAGGTTGAACTTGCAGATTGCCACCAGAATATATCATTACTGAATTAAGAAGGGGTACATATACTTTTGGGAGAACCAGAGATATATCTACCAGAGTGATACTAGCACATTAAGTGATACTAGCATATTTGTCATACCCAAGGAACGCTTGGAGAGAGCTTTACCGTATATCACATAATTATTAGTTGCACAAGCACTTTCTTACCAGACTTTACCTCGAGTAAATTATATTTTTATATTATCACATCATCACATTTCCCGTTTTATTGTTATAAAAAGGATTTTATCTAATTTACAGATTTATCACCTGTTTTATATATTCACTTGATTTTAGCTGTACTCACCTACAGCATCTTGCAACATTCACCTTATATCAAGCATACTAGCGCATTAAACATACTAACACATGAACTTTTTACATGAATTTTTTATATATACAAATTCTGTTTTCACTTTCATTTATTTAACAAACGAGGGGAGCGCCAACCCAGACCTAAATCAGATATACCCTTACTCCCTGAGCAGGGAGGTACCACTGGAGGCAGCATACCCAGCAGCTAGCCCATCAATATCCTAAGCGCGGAGTTCTCTCATTCTTATCAAAATACTCTGTGACCCCCTTTCACCCCTGGAGCTCAGTGTTAGACAACCCAGAAGCACCAGCACAAATTTTGGCAGGCTATAAGAAAATATGCTCTCTGGTGGTTGCTGAGATTTGGAGAGAAACTCAATTTAAAATTGCCCATAGAGCTTACCTCCCGTCACTCTTTGCAGCAGAGGGGCACTCTCAAGGATCCTGCCCTTGGTGTTCTACACCCAGACCCTCCTTATACCATAGACTGTGGACCTGCCCAAACATCTCTCCCTTCTGGGACAAAATACTTTCATACATTGACAAAATTAGTGGCCAAACCATACCGAAGGACCCCCTTGTCTGCCTCTTTAGTGGAAACCCCACCGCAGCCCCCTCTCCTGACAGGACACTGTTACCATTATCACACTGGGGACACCTGTGCTTACTTACCGCCAGGAGAGCTATCATGCAGGCTTGGATCCACCCTTCCCCTCCTGGAATCTCTCAGGTTAAACAAGGACTATTCACCTTACTCTACCTGGAGAAGCAAGACACGATCAACCTGAACTTCAGAAATACCAAGAAGTTCTTCGCAAGATGGAGGAAATTCATAGAGCACTATCTTAGTAGTACAGAGATCGACAAATTTATGGCACCCTTTAAAATGTCAGAGTGGTACTTAAGCAGACATCTCAAACTTTCTAGGAAAACTCAAAATAAGGGACCTAAGCACCCCAACCTCTAGTTAGTTTTAACACACACCCCTGACGTTCCACCCTAGAACCTTGCTATACAAAATGGTATGTCTCTACAGGCCAGCTTCCCCCTATGATCAAGACTTACCACACCCTCCTAAGCGCTACCCTGCTACTCATTTATTGGATCTTTGCCATATAGATTAGCATAGAATACTTCTAGTATGCTATTTATGTCTTTGGGGGAGGTGGACAAAGATACGTTAGGGTGTTTTAGAGTGCTGATATGGGTAGGGGTGTATCTGCCTTTGCATAAGTGGGACAGCAATTTCCTACCTTTGTTGCCATATTTGTGGTAATGTAGGTCCACGTGTGCCTGTTGATATCATTCATGGATGAGGGCCCAGTGGTCAAAGTGGTCTTTAATTAATTAAGGTAATTAAGGAGGATGGGGTTCACCAACCCAAAAGGTCTGGTCAGGACCACAGCATACAAAAAACTAGATATTTGGGGGGGAACACCCTACCAAACGCATGGTGCTGCTTGTAACGACCAACAAACAAAAAACTAAATATTACAGCGCACACATGATACATACTCCTGTCAGGCTGTTTAAAAGCATCTTTTTGCTATATACGTTTAGTAGTTTTTTGTATGCTGTGGTCCTGACCAGACCTTTTGGGTTGGTGAAACCCATCCTCCTTAATTACCCCCAATCAGTGCCCACCTGATCCATGGGATGTGTCCTCTGGTCTCCCATAAAGAGAGGCGTTGGCTTCCATGGTTTAAGAGATAGGAGTAGTGTTGAGCGAACCCGGACTGTAACGTTCGGGTCCGTACCGAACTTTTGGGTGTCCGTGGCACGGACCCGGACCCGGACATTTCAAAAATCGTTCGGGTTCGGTCGAAGATTCCCGTTTGGTCACTTTGCGAACAACTAACCGACGGGACGTCGAAGAGTTGTGCACCTCATTTTATCGTCTTGGGGCCTGGCTTGGGCTTGCTAAAAACTTTACAGGCCCAGGCCCAGGCACGGTGCCTGTGGGTTTTCAAGCCATGCCTGGGCTTGCAATGTCAGGCCCAAGCGAGTTGTGATGAGGATAGAGAATTTGGTACCTTCGGTTGCGGAGAGAAATACCCTCTGGTCTCCTGTGTAGGGTACCTAGTCCACCCGTGACTAACCCCCATTAATTCCTCCTACCCAAAGTGGTTGGGTTTTCCAGACCAGTCCTGGTGTCGTATGTTTTTTGAT
>BLSH010455683.1:75195-86275 GCA_018402905.1 Glandirana rugosa | reverse complement strand
TTCCAAAAATCTATAGACATTCCCCTATCCCCCAGAAAGGGTGACGGGTGTTTGGTTTACTCGTAAGAAAGATAACTGGTAGTGTACTGTGCTTAAATGTTACTCAACATCAGGGCATCTTGATCATTAATCGTCTTAAAGAGACTCTGATCCTTAAAGTTCCCAGGGAGGTACAAAGTTTCCAGTTTTTCCCGACAAGATCTCCTTCCCCTCACAATATACGTAATCATCTAAATTTATGTGATTGTTGATCTTTGGTTTGGGGTCGATTATGAAATATTCAAATTGGGCGCGCGAGGAGCGCGCAAAGGGGGCGACGTCCATGGACGTCGTCCCGGCATTCCAGATCCGCGCTGGAGCCGTACTATGGCAATAGCGCGGATCTGGAGTGGTTAAACTTATAAAGTATTAGCTGGGGTTTGGTTTCTAGTTGTTAGTGTATTTAAATCTACTAATGCATATAACACTCCCCTTCCTCTAGAACAGCCCTTTTTGACCTTTGAAACATGGAGGGACCCTTGAAATTCCTAGTCTCAGAGAAATTCTGCTAATTACTAGTTCTACGGGACTACAACTCATTGTAAATTCGTGTCATGTGATGGTCAATAGAAAGAATGCTCATTTGGTTTGTGGGCAGTGGGAAAGACCCCCTATCCCCTTACAGATATCTAAAAACCTTATTGGCATCATTGGGAACTTATCTTACAGGCTGAAATTGCTCCTTGCTAAAGAAACTCCTAGCAATCTATGGAGAAACCCTACAGTTCCATAGATCCTCTGTTAAAGTGGAACTTTAGTGATATAATGTCCTATAATAAATCCCTATCTCACTTGAGGCTTGCCCCTTTTGCAGGTACAATGAGTTTTAGAACACCCCCATTTTTCCAGTTGTTGAAATCTAATATCTCAATATACTTTGCAAATAAGGCATAGAACAAATAAACAATTGGACTTGGAAAAAAAATAGGAATCATTTGCTTTATCAAAGTGTAATCTAAATGTTTTATTCAAAGTAGCCTCTTATTTTTTTTTTTTAATAAACCTACTTCTCTCTTCACAGGTATGCCTAGATTGTTGATCCCTCCACCCTTCAACTGAACACAGCCTGCTTTTCATACATCTTTTCTATATACTGGTAATCTGCATCTATATTCCTACAATTGCTTTCTACGTCAAAATGAATTGACTGACTACTCAGATGCATATTTGGTAATTGTGTGCTTGTCACCGTTATTTCACCTACATCTGTAGGGATTTTCACACTATTTTTGATGTTTATTTAGCTTGGGTCTTACCTAATTTATGGCTCCCTTATCTGCACATATTGTGCCCTTTTTGGCTCCCTTGATCATAGAGTGAAAAGGTCTGCTGTGATGTCTGTGTGCTTAATATTACCCCGTAATTGATTAATTGCCCCATTCCACCCACACCCATCACCGTATAAAACAAAGCTTTGCTTGCGAGCGAAGCATTGCAGGGGGTTAGACATTGCAGAGGGGTTCTTCCAACAAAGTGGGGTTCTAGTGGGCACTTCAACGATTTGCACAAGGCGCACACTAACATCAAACTACTTTCAATAACACCAGACTACAGGTAACCTCTTTTCCAAATCCTTCCACTTTCCTCTCTGAAACATGCATTCCTTACCTCTCCTTTTCACAATAGCAGCCTCTCTCCTCAAACTATCTTTTCTTCACCCCTCTCCCCCACCCCACAATTTGTACATATCACCCTCACTTCTCCCCTCTCCCTATTACTGCACTCACCACCTCTTTCTAACTTTAAGCCCACATGCTAGCAAAACCAGGATGCTCAAGCACATCCCCTCATATAAATCATATTCTCATGTTGCTTCCCTCCCTTTCACTTCTGCTTCTCCTAGCCTCTGGAGATATTTCCCCAAACCCTGGGCCTCCCTCATTTAACAACACCCAACATGCCCATCACCACCCCACACCCTCTAACAGTAGTCACAATCTACGTAATTTAATCTCCATTCCCCTTCTTCCCAAAACCAGCCTCCCCTTCTCCTGTGCCCTCTGGAACGCACGCTCTGTCTGCAACAAGCTCACCGCTGTTCATGACCTATTTGTCACTAATTCCTTCAATCTCCTTGCAATCACCGAAACCTGGCTCCATTAATGCAATTCTCCTTCTCCTGCTTCCCTCTCCCATGGTGGCCTTCTCTGGACTCACTCCCCTAGGCCTAATGGGCGCAAGGGATGTGGAGTGGGAATCCTCCTATCCCCACAGAGCACCTTTCAGGTTCTTCACTCTCCTCCCTCTCTTTCACTCTCATCATTTGAAGCCCACTGTATACGTCTATTCTCTCCAACCTCCCTAAGAATTGCTGTGATCTATCGGCCTCCTGGACCACTGTCAGCTTTCCTTGAGGAATTTTCTGCCTGGCTACCCTACTTTCTCTCTTCTGAAATTCCCACAATCCTTCTTGGGGACTTCAACATCCCAGTTAACACTTACACTACTGCTACTTCTAAACTTCTTAGTCTAACTTCCTCATTTGACCTGAAGCAATGGGTACAGGCTTCTACTCACTCTGATGGAAACACCCTCGACCTTGTTTTCTCCTATCTATGCACTCCATGCAACTTCTCCAACAATCCTTTTCCCCTCTCCGACCACCACCTTATTAGATTCTCTCTCTCCCTGTCTTTCACCACCTTCCCCTCCAATCGCCTAACTGTCACCCGTAGAAACCTTCGCCAACTCAACACTTCTCTCCTCTATTTTGCTATTGACCACCTCTATGAAAAAATCTCACCCCTGTCCTGCCCCAACCAAGCCACTACCATCTACAATAAATCCCTGTCCTCCACCCTGGACGAGCTAGCTCCCCTCACCACACACAAAATCAGGCCTCGACCCCTACAACCCTGGCAAACAGACGACACAAAAAATCTCAAAAAGCGTAGCCGTGCCCTTGAGCGTCTGTGGCACAAGACAAAGTCCCTCTAAGATTTCAACGAATACAAATCTGCCCTCCATAAATACAATTCTCGCCTCCACACTGCCAAGCAAACCTATTTTACCACTCTTATTAACACCTTCTCATCCAGTCCCTGTCAACTCTTCTCTGCCTTCAACTCCCTACTTCGTCCTCCTCCACCTCCACCCACTAACACACTCACTGCCCAGGAGATTGCTAATCACTTCAAAAGCAAGATTGACACAATTAGTGATGAAATCTCCACTCTTCAGGCATCTTCCCCAGTTAACACCCCATGTCAACAAGCACAATCGACACTATCCTTGTTCAAACCTGCTACTATAAACGAGGTTGCTAAACTCCTTTCTAACGCCCACCTAACCACCTGTCCACTGGATCCTATTCCCTCTCAAATACAACGTTCTTCTTCTGACTCTGTCCTGCACTCTCTAACTCACATCTTCAATCTCTCACTCTCTTCTGGCACCTTCCCCAATGCTCTAAAACATGCATTGGTCAACCCCATACTCAAAAAGCCATCCCTGGATCCTACTGATCTTAACAATCTACGCCCTATCTCTTTTGGCCCCACATCCAATCACTTTCTAAGGCGTGCCGCCTTAACCTCCGCAACATCTCCAAAATCCGTCCTTTTCTTACCAGTGAAACCACAAAGCTCCTGATCCACTCCCTGGTCATCTCTCGCCTCCACTACTGTAACTCCATCCTCATTGGCCTACCTTTAAATAGACTATCCCCCCTCTCCAGTCCATCATAAATGCCGCCACCAGACTCATCCACCTTACAAACCGTTCAGTGTCTGCCACCCCTCTCTGCCAATCCCTCCACTGGCTGCCACTCGCCCAACAAATTAAATTCAAAATACTAACAATGAGCTACAAAGCCATCCATAACTCTGCTCCCAGCTACATCACCAGCCTAGTCTCAAAATACCAACCTAATCGTCCTCTTTGCTCCTCCTGCTCTCCAGCTCCCTCATCGCCACCTCTCATACTCGCCTCCAGGACTTCTTCCGAGCCTCTCCCACCCTCTGGAACTCCCTACCCCAATCTGTCAGACTGTCCCCAAATCTATCCACTTTCAGGTGATCCCTGAAAACTTTTCTCTTCAGGGAAGCCTATCCTGCCTCCTCCTAACAAACACACTTCTTATCTTCTCAATCAGCTCATCCCCCACAGTTATTGCCCTTTTTGTATCATTTAACCCTCCCTTCTAGATTGTAAGCTCTAACGAGCAGGGCCCTCTGATTCCTCCTGTATTGAATTGTATTATAATTGTACTGTCTGCCCTAATATTGTAAAGCGCTGCGCAAACTGTTGGCGCTATATAAATCCCGTATAATAATAATAATTATACTTCCCTCCTCTGTGTAGTGGTTTTGCACAGTGTGGCTCCGATCCTCTTCCGGGGTCCCCCAGTGGCGCTCCAGTCTCCTCCTCTTCTTGAGTGCTCCCTCAGAGAAGCGCTTTCCCTGGGGCACTCGTGTAAGCGCGCTCCCAAGTCCTGCTACTGCATCCATTGACACAGACAGCAGGACTCGGCCCCACACCCCGGTTCCTGTGTCACTGGATTTGATTGACCACAGCGGAAGCCAATGGCTCCTGCTGCTATCAATCTGTCCAATGAGGACCGAGACACCGGCTGGTGCTGGCGTGCTCATCACCGTTGCTGGAAGGATCGGGCTCAGGTAAGTAAAAGGGGCTGCTGCACTACAGGAAGGTTTTTCACCTTAATGCATAGAATGCATTAAGGTGAAAAACCTTGATGGTTTACAACCCCTTTAATGAGATACGAGAGTTGAACACACTTATGGCATTTTTTCAATTACAAATCAAATATTGTTCATAAAGTTATTACCAACACTATTGCAGAATTTTGCACAAATATGTTGCACTTGTAGGTTGCTTTTCTTTAACCTATCTGTCACCCCAGGGTTTAAGTCTAGAAACTGTGCTGGGCACTCCGAGATTTGAAACCAACTTTCTTCTTTTCCTCTAAGGTAGTTATGACAGAGCCTGGAGGTATGTCTTGCATCATTATCTTGCTATAGGATAAAACCCTGACAAACTAGTCATATTCCAGACAATATTGCATGGCACTATAAAAAGCTGTGGTAGTAGTTTTGGTTCAGGGTGACACTCGCTCTTTGCAAGTTACCTACTCAAGATCCAGCAAAAGAGCCCCAGACCATCACACTTCCACCTCTGTGTTTGACAGCTGTCACGCACAGAGGAACCATCCTTTCACCTATTTGACAATGTACAAAATTTCATGTGTGATGAAATAAAAACCTCAAATTGATTCATCACTACATAAGATCTTTTTTGTTACTGAGCAAAATAATCTGACAGATTTTTTAATATAGACATATCAAAGTCCTTGAAAGGAAACAATTCAAATCTTTAAGTCCACTACTGTCCAGTCCGACACCTGAATGGCAGGAATCTCTAATTTGTTGAACATCTCTGGAAGTTCTGCTGGGGTTCTTAGGGTAAAAGATTGACATCCTTTCTGAATATTTAAATGAAAGGGGAACCCCCATCTCTTTTGTGAAATCTCTGCTTTTTCATACCTGAGATGTTTGCCAGTTGATGGAATAGTTGAAATGGGGTAGGGGCTATGGGATGTGTGGGGAGGACTTCAAGGTTTCCCTTTTTTTCCAAGCCTGGGGGGGGTGTTGGGTGGCTGGGGTGTGGGGTGCCGGGGATATGTGTGTTGGGGGGCTGTTGGGTGGTTGGGGGGAGAACCTTTGGGGCGTAAATTAAGTGCAGGGTTAAGGTTAATACAGTATATTGGTATATAATGAGCATATGACCAGAGGGGCAATTAAGCATGCAAATGGGCACTACAGTGGAAGGAACCTGTGGATGTTTAGAAAATACATATGATAGGAACACCCATAGTGGCACGGCAGGGGTGAGAATACATGGAAAGTGAAGATTTAGGCAGAGACAGTAAAAAGGGGAGAAGACATAATGGCCAGAGTATGGGTAAATATATATAGAACAGCACTTTCCATGCCCTGATTTACTATCAACAAATATAGGCATAGCCCCCCCCCGCCCATTTTCCCCTCATCTCCCCTCTTTCATTTTTTCTTTACCCCCACCCCTGCTATCTGCTTCATATGTACAAATTTTGCATATTCTACTATCCCTATAGATGTCTGGATGGACCACCACTGCTCCGTGCTTGCAGCTTCACTTCCCCCCACATAGGTTGGGATTGAGGGTGGGACAGTAGGAGACGGCAAGCTCAATTGAGCATTAGTTAGGTGAGAGTGTTAGTCCCGATGCGAGAGAGGGGGTGGTATCCGGGTTAGTGGGTTGTGTTGGGGTCCCTTTTTTTTTTGATAACTGAGGCGGGAGCCAATTATGATGAAGATAAAATGTGTATCACTGAATGTGAACGGTTTAAATATCCCAGAGAAATGTACAACGGTTATACGAGAGATATGGAAGGCGCAGGTTGTGTTCTTACAGGAGACTAATTTTCTACAGGGAAAGGTGCCCCAATTTTAGAGTCAATACTACCCCCATATGGTCCATAGCATTTCAGCTATATCAAAGACAAGGGGGATGAGCATATTACTATCAAAATCGATTCCTTGGACTCTGAAAGGCCAGTTATGTGACCAGGAAGGATGCTTCTTGTTCCTCAAAGGGGACCTAGCAGGACAAAAGGTTACATTAGCCTCAATTTACCTACCCAACCAAACACCGCTAAGGTCCCTGGAGGGAATTCTAAACACCCTTCAAGACTTTATGGAGGGGGGCCTGATCATGGGAGGCGATCTTAACATGTCACTAGACCCTTTACTGGACGCTTCTAGGTCAGCTTCACATTTATCCTACTCTTAACTTAAGCGGGTGAAGAAAGCGTTACAATCACTGAGATTAATTGATACATGGCTTTTTCAACATCCTAAAGACCGAGATTTCATTTTTTTTTCACTTCCACATAATACTTATTCTCGTATAGATTATGTAATGGTCTCTCACAATCTTTTAACAAAAGTAGTTAATCAATTGGTACGCAAACGGTATCTGACCACGCCAGAATACAGAACGAGAGCTTGGTCATGGAAGTTAAACAAATCTTTGATCCAGGAAGGACCACTGCGAGAGGAACTCTCAGAAGCTCTAAATAGAATTTTTTTGGAAAATTAACAGAAGGTATATCTCCATTAACATTATGGGAAACCCATAAATGTGTTATGCAAGGCCTACTGATTCAGAAGGCGTCGGAAGAAAAAAAAAAAGAGACAGGCACTACTTCAAAGCCAGCTTAAATCAGTATCCGACCTCGAGACGCTTCTTAAAAAATACCTCTCGCTGTTGGCGACAATAGATCTCAGTATCCAACCTGAAAAACTAGCAGGATTGCTTTCACGGGAAGCAAAAATACAGAGACAAATGCACAGGAACATACAATATGAACAAGGGAACAAACCAGGGAGATTACTGGCTAACTCCCTTCAGGAAGCGCACCTTAGAAGTTATATTTCACACATAGACTCGGAGAAGGGAGAGAGGTGTTATGCGTCTCAGGATGTAGTGAAAGCTTTCAGTAATTACTATCGGTCACTGTATAATATTATAAATGACTATTTATTGTCCTGGGGTATACCCATTGTAGAGGAGGAGATTACTCAATCTCTGAATACTCCTGTCACAATCAATGAATAGTTGACGGTAATTAAGTTACTTAAACCCCATAAAGCCCCCGGACTGGACGGATTTATAACAGAGTATTATAATAGTTTTCCTCAGATATTGGCCTCTAGATTTGTTAAAGCATTTAATTCCTTACTGGAAGAACAGACTCTGTCGGAGGACATGCTGAGAGCACATATTATAGTAATCCCGAAGGAAGGCAAGGACCCCGCTCAATTATCAACCTATTTCTTTATTAAATGTTGATATAAACATCTTTACACTAATCTTGGCAGCAAGGCTCCAACCTCACCTTCAGAAGGTCATGCATCCAGATCAAACTGGGTTCATGCCTACTAGAGAGATAAAAGACAACACCACTAAGGCATTGAACATTATATACCTGGCTCACCACCAGAAAGTTCCTCTATGTCTGCTTTCAGCCGACGCAGAAAAGGCTTTTGATAGAGTGGATTGGCTGTTTTTGAAGGAGACGTTGGGATATATAAGAGTTGGATAGGCCTTCAATAAGTGAATTAGTGCCATTTACTGGGTCCCAACAGCAGCAGTGAGAGCAGGAGTGCTTTCACACTGAGGAGGTGCACTTGCAGGACGTTACAAAAAGTCCTGCAAGCAGCATCTTTGGCGCGGTGCGGTGAGCGGTAATATACCGCTCCTCCACTGCCCCTGCCCATTGAAAACAATGGGGCAGCGCTTCTGAAGCGGCTGCACACCGCCTCGGAAGCGCAGAGAGAGGGGACTTTTAACCCCGTTTTAACCCCTTGTGGGGGGGTTAAAAGCGCACCGCTCCCGCATATACCATCTGGCTGCTTTAGGCAAAGGCTACTCAGGTGGTTGTATCAGGCTCCTTAGGGGTGCACGCCCTGCTGCTGCTGCAGAAACACTGTGATAATCTTGAAAGTGAGGATGGCAGCACTCCCAATTAGATGCAATCAAAATTTATTTCAGAAGATCATATGTCCATAATATGTACAAAGAGCATGGGTACAGACAAAAAAGGTTAATGCAATTCATACGTCTAACGTGCTTCGTCAAAACCATACAAGAACATACAACACCTACATTTAAATACTCATAGTCCATTGTCATGTGTTCAAAAAGTCACAGGTGCTGACATTTTCGGTGATGGTAGTTCCAATTCAAAAAGCTTTGTTCAGCTGTTCTGATTTCCATCATATGTGATTGATTCTCATTGACTCCAATCATATCAAAAAAAGCAATTTCTAAAAAATGAATCAAACAAAACATAAACGAGAAGAAAAGAAAGAGAAAAAGGAGATCAAAAAGACCTCCCTCCTTTTCTATAACCATCACGTTGTTAACTCATAATGATGAGAGACAAGGACAATCATAATCACATAACACTATACTTGAAGCAAAATGTATCCATTTAAGACTTTACAGTGTTTACTATACAGCTAAAAACAAAAGCAGCTATTTGTAAAAACTATACAGATCGTCCTCTTTTAACCAAGATAAGACTAAAAACCAATAAAGGATACACTACTACTCTCTATAAGATGTCACAAATGCACGCGTGAACACTCACATGCACACACATGCACATGCAGTGACATCTATTTCCACTTCAGCCTGGATACTTTTCTAAAAAGGATCCGTTCTGTTCCTCATCTACTATGTGGAAAGGAGGGAAAAGACAACCGCTATGCCATAGATAGAAAACCATTTATATATATATATATATGCCATAAAGTCTCAAGGACTCCATTAAATAGTGTAAGGTTTGAATGTATCTATGGTCACCTCCAAGAAAGGAGCACTAAACCACCGACTAATTAGATAAATAGAGATTGTTATCACAGGGACGATGGTACCCCTAAGAATAGAAGTGTGTCAGGTCCCATTCATAATTCGTTCCCTCTGGAATTCTCGTTTGTAACGAGAAGATCCAGAATACTTCATGTCTGCACAATTTTGTGAATACATCTCCCACCCTCTTGGGTGAGTTAAACTTTTCTATACCCTGGATTTGTAGAAGGGAGATGTCCCCTGCATGTATTTCGTTGAAATGTCTCGCTATGTTTGTGCTGTGTTCCTGTCTAATACCATAGATATGATCGTATAGCCTATCTCGTAATCTTCGTGTGGTGCGACCCACATATTGTTTGGCACATTGTCTGCATGTGATAACATATATAATGTATCTGGTGTTACAATTAATAAATGTTTTGATTTTATAAGACCTGCCATTTACTATGGATCTGAACTGATTACCACAAATTGACCTTGGACAGCAAATACACTCATTTGTTCCACATGTAAACAGTCCCACAAAATCCAACCATGTTCTATGATGTTTATTTGTAATAAAATGACTAGGTGATAAGGTGCTGGCCAAAGTAGGTGCTCGTCTGAAGACCGTTTTAAAACCTTTTTCTAGAATTTTCTGATACCGCTCATCTTCATATAAAATAGGAATATTACGTTCTATAATTCTTCTAATTTTAGATGATTCTAGACTAAAGGCTGTGGAGAAAATTGGGACTCTAGGGGATACAACTGGAGCCGTAGCGCCGCTCTAACAGTGGTAAATCCCCGCTGTGACTAGCGGGGATTTACCGCTAACGCTCCACTGCCCCAGTGTGAAAGTAGCCTTAATGAAGTAACATCTCTGAACTTTACACTGTCTAACGGCACTAGACAAGGATGCCCACTATCCCCTTTGATCGTTATCTTAATTTTAGAGCCTTTTCTGTGAAATGTAAGGGAAATAGGGACATTCAGGAGTTTAAAACTGGAAAAGAAGAGCACAAAGTAGCAGCATTTGCTGACAATGTGTTATTCTTTATTACATCCCCAGAAACCCCATTACACAATCTACTAAGGAAATTTGACCAATACCTTTCCATGGGCACAGTCTTTTTTAACATGGAGTATAGGTGATATTGCGCTAAGGCTTGTGAGGAGTGTGATGTATATACAACGTATAAAACAAATAAACCAATAAATCAATATTGGGGGCGAGCAGCTACTACACAATCAAACAAATTGTAAATTCAGAGTAATATACAGATGTTATAGCGCTCAGCCAATCAAGTAGGAACAATCAATTGGGAAACAGTGAGTTTCTAGACACATATAATCAACCCTGAGAGAGTTCATGCAAGTCAGGAATGACTGAAGATGATTGGATAGGCTCAGAGTCCGCAGATAAATTTTGAGTAAATTCTGTAAATCAGTTCCATAAAACAAGGATAAGATATTCTCCAGTCTTGTTAGGATGGAGGCTTACCAGATTTCAGATATAGTAGAGCGTTGGACCATTCACCAGGTGCCAAGGTATGTATTGAAGAGTAGATGGTATATCCTGCGTTCCACCAGGGATTCTCTTATGGTTCCTGTGAGGGTGGCTCCTATGGGAACTGGATCTCCGGATGGGTGTCCTCTACTGTGTAAGGAACGTCACAAGATGTGT
>BLSH010455683.1:61330-72195 GCA_018402905.1 Glandirana rugosa | reverse complement strand
TAATTTGCTGAGACCGTAAAAATTAGAGTCATTCTAAGTTGAACTGTTGTTGCTTTTTGACCATGAGTCGTTTCCTGAGTTCGTACGAGGTGGAGTTGGTAACTTGTTTAAGTTATGTAAGTATCTACAGGTATTTAAATAGGCGTTCTAGTTGTAGGTCTCCATAGATTATTGGTTGGGATATCGGTTTGGGTAGTCCCAACTGTGGGGCTCCCGGTAAGTGTGCTGGAACCGATTGGGGAGAAACATATTAGGGGGCCCAGTCAATCGGGGCCGTCACTTCCAAAAATCCCTGGATCAAGAGGTTCTAAATCTGAGAGATGGTTGGTTTGCCGGCAGGTGATCTTTAGTAATTGCGGATAAATTTATGGACATCTATGAATGTATTGAATTTGTTCAATGGTTGAGGTGGAGCATGCTTGAGTCCTTTGCTGAGTACCAGTTTTTCGTTGTTGTCAAGTTGAATCTTACTGAGATTAAAAATGCCAGAGTCGTTTAATTTCGTTTCCGTTTCTTTGGATCTCCTCCTCCCCCCTCTGGTGCCTCTTCTGGTTCTGCTTTTCCTCTTCTGTCTTGATGTTCCCGTTGAAAATCCGGATGGTTGCGGTGTCCTGGGTAGTTTTGGTTGTAGTTGTATGGGGCACGGTCGTGACCGTTATGAGGATTGGTGTATGAATAGTCGTTAGCTGAGACATCCCTTCTCTCCAGGGGGCCATATCGGTTTGATGTATGAATCGGGGCCCTATATGGTCTGGGGGACTGATAATGCTTGACCTGATGGGTAGAATAGTTCGTCCGGTAAGGACTATAGGTCCTTGGATATTCATCCCTTGGTTCATAATATGAATGTTGGTAGGGGGTAGTGCGATACCCCCTATTGGAAGAGCGACCCCTCCCCCTTCCTTGTCTCCAGTCACCCCGTCCCCTATGTGAGGGGGAATTATAGCCATAATTCCTAGGTTGCTGTGATGATGGATGTGGGATGATTTCTAGTGGCACTGTTGTGTTCCTATTCTGCAATGTATTGTTGTCAGAATTTGTACTGTCAGTGCCGCAAGTAGAAGGATCACCTGGGGGGGTTTCCTTCAATTTCTTCTCCCATTTGAATACAGAGCCTGACCTGTAGTCCTCTGTATCCCTGGAGAATTTCTTTTGCTTTTTTATACGCTGCTCTCTTTCCTCCTTCTCCAAATGTGTTTGTAAGTTTTTAACATATCTAGGGGTCAAATTGACTTCCACAACGGGGGAAATATACGCATATATTTGAGTTTGGAAGGATGGAAACAGACTTTAACCTCCGATCGGCATCTGACGGCGACAAGGTGGCGCTCCTGCGCAAATCGCCGTCATATGACGGCGGCTGCGAGATCGCTCCCAGTGAGCGCGCGCGCACGCTCACTGTGTCCGGGGAGGGCCAGGGAGCGGGTGCGGCGGAGTGGATCTCCGCCGGCCACCCGCGATGCCCCCCCTGGAGTGAAAGAACGGAGGTCCGTGTAAGTAAACACGGACCCCCGTTCTGTGAGGGGGGAAGGGCTGTGATCACAGCCTTCCTCTACACGGAAGGTGTGATCACTTCCCTTCCCGAAGCTAGGGCAGTCCCCCCACAGTAAGAACACGCCCAGGGAACACAGTTAACCCTTAGAGCGCCCCCTGCAGGTTAACCCATTCACTGCCAATGGCATTTACACAGTAATCAGTGCATTTTTATAGCACTGATCGCTGTATAAATGCCAATGGTCCCAAAAAAGTGTCAAAATGGTCCGACATGTCTGCCCCAATATCGCAGTACCGCTAAAAATCGCAGATCGCCGCCATTACTAGTAAAAAAATAAGAAAAATAAAAACCCCAGAAATGAATTCTCATCATCCGTAAACGCGACCACTTTTGCGCAAACCAATCAATAAACGCCGATTGCGATTTTTTTATCGCAAATATGAGAGAAGAATATAAATTGGCCAAAACCGATGAAAAAAAATGTTTTTTATATTTTTTTTTTGGATTTGTATTTTAGCAAAAAGTAAGAAATTTGTGTTTTTTGCAAAATTGTCGCTCTTCTTTTGTTTATAGCGGCGATCAGAAATGACGCAGCGGTGATCAAATACCACCAAAAGAAAGCTCTATTTGTGGGAAAAAAAGGACGCAAATTTTGTTTGGGTACAACGTCGCACGACCGCGCAATTTTCAGTTAAAGCGACGCAGTGCCGAATCGCAAAAAGGGCTCCGGTCCTAAAGGGGGAAATCCTTCCGGGGCTGAAGTGGTTAAAGGTGCCAATAATACACATATAGCAACAATTAAAAAATATACAAACTTTATTTAATACACATGTTAAAATGCTAAAAACATAGAATCACTTATTGGTATGCTCTGGTGTCCCAGCTCAACATGTTTTGTCCGAACGGGCTTCTTCAGGAGACTTGTGGGGACTGTACCAAAGTCAAGTATATTACAACAGAATATAAGCAAAATAGTTTTAACACAGTACACTTGAATAATACAATGCACAATACAGAAAACAAAGAGCCTAATAATTGAGTACATAAATAACTTGTCATAAACAAGGCATTAGTCAGTCGTTGTGCCAACATACCTAATAAGGTGACAAAACACATTCAAGAATGCAGAGGTGCCTTCTCCAATCGCCTATCCTCCCTGCTCATAGACCCAGATCCCCATAGAAGAAAGGACAGTAATGTGTCTGTGTAAATCAGACAGTAGTGGTAATATATAGAAATAGATGCATAATATAAAGGTGGCATTGATAGGTGCCTCAAATAAAATATGATTGATAAGTCGTCTATTAAAATAATACCTGTTAATTGTAATTATCGAAGGGCCAAATAGATAATTCGCTGGATGTTAGTCCAGGCATAGGTAGACAACTATTAGTTTCCCCACTGGACCAAGGATGGTATCCCCAGAGATTCAGCGGGTTGTACTAGAGGCACTAAACCTGGGTGAGATCTGACCAATGATAAGGATCAGTGGTGGGTTGATGGTCAGTACGGTCTAAAAAGTGAATATATGGGGTACATTAGTATTTATGTAATCAGAAAGGTAAGGGGCAGAGGGCCAAATCCCACGGCTTTGATGGTTCCACTAACCGGACCGGATAAACCAAGTCCTGATTCACTGCATCACAAGCCAGTGACGGAGTGGCACATCACAATCCCCCATTAAGGAAAATATATATAGTAAAAAAGCATCTAAAGTTGCCTATAATTACCTGTCCGAACTGATTGAAGGAATATATGGGGGAGAGGGAAGAACGGAGCCCTCCAAGTTTCCTCTCCAGCAGTCCTCTGTCAGAGGATAGAGGCGCATGGCGCCTTCTTATCCTCCTTCCACTCAGACGGCGTCTGACGTCATCACCTGAGAGTGGGCGGAAGTTTGGGATCACGGCGGGTCATATCCAGCGGACCTGAGGCGGAAATGACACCACGCTGAGGGCGCTGAGGCCATGACCGCCATGATGGATGTGGTCATCTCCGAACCCGCCATAAAGGCTGAATCAGCCCACGGCATTGGCAGGGGGATAATCTGGTCCATGGATATGAGATTGCGGGGGCAGAATGCCTGCCCCCACATCTCAAACCAGAGCCAGAAAGGGAGCACCGCTGATCCTCAGGGCTTGGCCAACAGGGGTGGCACGGAAGTGCCCCAGGCGCCCATATGGGGATCGATGGCAGAGCTAGGAGAAAGGGGGAGACTTATAGCACATATATAAAACATATAATAATACTGGGGGGGGGCATCAAATTAAGCCAACGGCCTAAACGGGCCAACCCCTAGGTGATTGTGATCATTGAAAAAAATTTTAAGAGATCCTGGGGGGGATCATAGCCCACCTAGGGATCTGTAAAGCATAGAGATTACTTGTTGGCACTAATGACTGGCCTGTAAAGCTGTAAAATAAATACATTTTAATTGACATTACATTACAGAACTCCATTAAATAAAATACCCACTCAAAGTTGGCCATGCTTGAATATATTATGAAATGTAACGGTTCATATCTGGTTAACTCTAATATATGCACAATACATATGGACAGAGCAGTCTACACAATGGTCCTATACCCATTCCTGAGACATCAAGGCCAAGAGGGCAAGCCCCAAACGCACCAGCAGGATCATGCAGTTATAAAAAAGGCTTATAGGATAATGCATAATTTAGACCTGGGTATTTGAGAGCCCCAAGACTTTAAATCCAGCGAGTCTCACGCTGTAGAAGGAGTTTATCTTAGTGCCCCCCTCTTTGCATGGGGGGAACATGTTCAAGAGCAAAAAAGTGCATACATGAACTATCAAAATGGTGGAAGAGGCCCATATGTCTACTTATTGGTGTCTCCATCTTTTTTTTTTTTTTTCGAATACTAGGGATGCATGATCCCTGATGCGTTTTTCCAACACATCAGGGATCATGCATCACTAGTATTCAAAAAAAGGTGGAGACACCTTAGTGCCAACAAGTAATCTCTATGCTTTACAGATCCCTAGGTGGGCTATGACCCCCCCCCCCCCAGGGGTTTCTTTAAAAAAATTTAAATGATCACAATCACCTAGGGGTTGGCCCTAGGTAGTATTATTATATGTTTTATATATGTGTTATTAGTCTCCCCCTTTCTCCTAGCTCTGCCATCGATCCCCATATGGGCGCCTGGGGCACTTCCGTGCCGCCCCTGTTGGCCAATCTGGGGTGGCCGGGGGAGCCCTGAGGATCAGTGATGCAGCGAATCAGGACTTGGTTTATCCGGTCCGGTTAGTGGAACCATCGAAGCTGTGAGATTTGGCCCTCTGCCCCTTACCTTGCTGATTACATAAATACTAATGTACCCCATATATATTAAATTTTTAGACCATACTGACCATCAACCCACCACTGATCCTTATCATTGGTCAGATCTCACCCAGGTTTAGTGCCTCTAGCACAACCCGCTGAATCTCTGGGGATACCTTCCTTGGTCCAGTGGGGAAACTAATGGTTGTCTACCTATGCCTGGACTAACACCCAGCGAATTATCTCTTTGGCCCTTCAATAATTACAATTAACAGGTATTATTTTAATAGACAACTTATCAATCATATTTTATTTGAGGCACCTATCGATGCCTCCTTTATATTATGCATCTATTTCTATATATTACCACTTACTACTGTCTGATTTACACAGACACATTACTGTCCTTTCTTCTATGGGGATCTGGGTCTATGAGCCGGGAGAATAGGCGATTGGAGAAGGCACCTCTGCATTCTTGAATGTGTTTTGTCACCTTATTAGGTATGTTGGCACAACGACTGACTAATGCCTTGTTTATGACAAGTTATTTATGTACTCAATTATTAGGCTCTTTGTTTGTTTTCTGTAGTGTGCATTGTATTATTCAAGTGTATGGTGTTGTTAAAACTATTTTGCTTGTCTTCTGTTGTTGTATATTTGACTTTGGTACAGTCCCCACAAGTCTCCTGAAGAAGCCCGATCAGGCGAAACATGTTGAGCTGGGACACCAGAGCATACCAATAAGTGATTTTATGTTGTTATCATTTTAACATGTGTATTAAATAAAGTTTGTATATTTTTGAATTGTCGCTATATGTGTATTATTGGCACCTTTAAAGTCCTGGAACAGCTAAGTTTGTTTCCATCCTTCCAAACTCGGTTATATATTTATTATGGATGTGGTGCTCTTTTGGCTCCTCACCAGCCTTCAATACTCTTAAAGGGAAATATACGCAGTCAATTTTCCACCACTACTGAGGGGCCTAGTCTCCGATTTAGACAGATGGCATATAGGATGGGCAGGAATGGATGGGCAGGAATGCTATCCTAAAAATGAATATTCTGCCAAGATTATTATATTTTTTCAGACTCTACCGATCACGATCCCAATTACTTTTTTGAATTCAGTGTGGGGTGTCTTTATGAGATTCATCTAGGCGAAGGCAAAACCACAAATCTCCCACTCGGTGTTGGCAATGGCCAAAAACCCAGGGTGGCATGGCATTTCCAGATCCGGTACGGTATTATCAAGCAGTATATCTAGCGAGGGCATTAGATTGGTGTAGAGTAGGAGAAAATAAAAGATGGGTTAGGATCGAGCAGTCATGCTCTAATATCCCATTAGAGTGCCTGCCGTGGATACGGCCCAGAGTACTTGGGCCAATAAGACAGTATCCCACTATAGGGGCAACCCTACGGGTGGTGCAGCAAAGCCATCTCTTTCTCAAAACAGAAGGGGAGATTACGTCACTGTATCCTGTAATAGGTAATCCTGCATTCCCAACGGGTTGCCTGGACAGAGGTTTTAAATGAATAGGTAGCTCAAGAAAAATGCAGTTAGGGGACTTTATGACAGAAGCAAGACTTAAGACTAAGACTGAAATACAAGCGCTGTTTGATTCACCTTTAGATGAGTGGAGGACTCAGCAGTTAATCCACTTCCTTGGAAGTATCATTAGGAGGGGAGTGACATCTCGCACCAACTCACCCATAGAAGACCTGTGCCTGGCCGAAGGAACCATCAGCCATGGGGTGTCAGAAATATACAAGATATTAATAGCTCCTGAGGAGGGGTATGTCCTAAAGTTCTTACAGAAATGGGAGGGGGACTTGGGCTACACCTTCTTGGAAGAGCAAAAAGATCAAATTTTGTATTTTTCTCACTACTCCTCCGTAGCTAGCAAATACAAGGAGTTGTCTTATAAAATTGTTACAAGGTGGTATAGGGTCCCCCCCTTGATAAAAAAAAGTTTATCCCGAGGCGGCGGATACATTTTGGAGGTGCAGGGAAGCTGAGGGCAACTTATTACATATTTTCTGGTCATGCCACAAGCTATACGGATTTTGGGTACGCGTACGAGAGATTATAAAACAATTGACAATTGATGGGAGAAGAACCGGCGGGGTATCTCCTTCATCTCTCGGCCCTGTCTAGACGAAATTACAAAAAATCAATACTGGTTCATTTGATGAATGCAGCCAAATCATGTATTCCAGCTGTAATGTTTGTCACATACCTTGAGAGAGCCTGACTTCAGTAGGAGGAGACCTCTCATACAACTCTGGCTTACTGACCATTGGAGTGGAGACAGCAGCCAATGAGCACAGTGTGGTAGGAGTGCCTGTTAGAAGCCGTAGAGGCTGACACGTTACCAGCTGCAGGTGAGTGCAGATCTTCACCAGATGTGCTGCAGATGATGACAGCTGGGCACTTGGTACAGGGAGGCAACCCTGGATACTGGATACAGCAGACTGGAGCAGGTGAGACAAGCCAGGTCAATACAGGAACATCAGGTATATCAGACAGTAGGCAGAGAATGGTCAGGTCACAAGCAGATAATACAACAATGGTAAGCAGGCAGAAGAATCCGATAAGCAAGGTCAGGTTAGCCAGGATCAGGGTGGGAGAAGGCAGAGTAGTCAGAACAAGCCGGGCCAATTCCAGATAGCAGACTTGAAGGTAACACAGAATCAAAGGGAAAGCTACAGATCAGACAGCACTTCAGCCAAGGTCTGACTTCCTTATAAAAGCCCATGTGATGTGCTGGCGGAGATGCTGGGTCCTAGCGCACTCCTGCTCTGACGGATTCTGGGTCCTAGAGTCCTCCTGCTATTGGTGTTCTGACACCAGTTCTATGGAAGCAAGAACCACCTCCCAAAATCAGCCAGTGGCTTGGCAAAGTTGCAGATATTTACGCTATGGTACGTATTATAGTGATTAGGGAGGGTAGAGAAGAAAATTTTAGGAGAAAATGGGCTCGCTGGTCCATATTTACTAGCACGAGGGAATACGGTTTCATACTCTTGGATGGGGAATAGGTATTTAAAAACTGCGAGATAGGTCTATGACCTTTGATACAGGCTTCTGGCTCAGTATGTCTTTGTGAGAATGATTTGTCGTATATTAATTAAGATCGGGGGTGGGGGTTTTATTTATTTATTTATTTTTTGTCTGTGTGTTTTGTTATGCTTGCTCCCCCTACTGACGTGGACAGAGGGTTGAACAGGCAATAGTGCAGATTTTTGTTTATTTAAATTTAATAAATTTATAGGCAAATAAGGGGAAACAACATCTGGGGGCAGTTTAGGCCCCTCGGATGGCTGTCTGTTAACTAGCAGCAAAAGTAATATTGCCTGGCTAACTATATTAATTCAAGTCAAAGAATATTAATGTGAGTGATATACAGTATCTCACAAAAGTGAGTACACCCTTCACATTTTTGTAAATATTTTATTATATCTTTTCATGCGACAACACTGAAGAAATTACACTTTGCTACAATGTAAAGTATTGAGTGTACAGCTTGTATAACACTGTAAATTTGCTGTCCCCTCAAAATAACTCAACCCACAGCCATTAATGTCTAAACCGCTGGCAACTGTAAAGTTCGGGTCTGTACCGAACTTTGGGGTGTCCGGGACCCGGACCCGAACCCGGACATTTAAAAAAAACTTTGGGTTCGAGTTCAGGGTTCTGGTATTTGATTCCACATATTGAATAGCTGCCAAGGGCAGCCAATCAACAAGTGTTTCACTGGTTTTCCCTTAGAAGCCATCACAGCCATGCCTACTAATGGCATTACTGTGATTGGCCAGTGCATCATGTGACCCAGCCTCTATATGGGGCTGGAGTCACCGTGCTGCATGTCATATGCTCTCAGGCTAGTTTAGGGAGAGTGTATATATAGAGAAGGACTGCGCTACCCCTTTTGGACACTATGTCCTCCTCTACACAGCTGCAACAATGAGGTGCGATTCCTACACCCAAAGGACACAAAATTATAAACAAAAAAGCTGCGCTTGTGTGGAAGACATAAAATTAACAAAAAAAAAAAAGGAACAGTATACAATATTCTAAAATGAATATAGAAGACAGTGATTCAGTGAAAAAAATCATACATCCCCTATCCAATGTAAGTCCATATAAAATGGATGAGTAGTAATCCAGTGCAATGGTGAAAAGAAAAGAAGAGTGTCCTTATTCAGATCTCCCAATGTAAACCGACATGCACCACTCCACCAAATGGTAAGACGACCTCCACCACAGATAGGTTTGCTCTTACCAGATCACCTGGACCCCTTATTATAGGAGGTCAGGAATGCCTGTGTGGATCAAGGCCTCCACAGGGCCGCACCGCTCTATTTTCTGAGGTACACTCGCCTTGCTCCGTTGGATCTCCTAGGTTCCTTATTGAAGGGATCAGTAGCCACTTCCTGAGGTGTGGACTAGATTAGGGATCATAAACATACACAGAACCGACCTCTTTGATCCACCCTGGGATAACCTCGGTTGCCCAAAGAAAAAAGTAGGCCGGATAGTGTGATACCGTTTGGACAAACAATTTTATTAAAAATGGTAAAACTCACATGGATCCGGATAAACAACAGCTGTGTGGTGATAAAATCAGTCAGCGGTGGTAGCGAGACAGCACTCCGCCCGATCGATTTCGTCTCCAAAGGACGTCTTCAGGGGCATGGAGGCTGTCTCCCATCACCGCTTTACATATGCTTCCCCAAGCCATTACCGGCCAATCACATCTTCCGTCGGAGGGATATGTCCCTCCCATCCTACATATCGTGTTAGTGATGACATGTGTCCGGATTTGTGTACTAACCTTGTCCCTGCGCATCCTTATGTCGTAGGGCTAAAAGTTAATGCGTCTGCATTCCAGGCAGACCCGACACGCCGTGACACCCTAGGTCGCGCGGACTGGAAGTTCGCGTTCCACACAGGGCCGCCAAGCTTCCGCATCCTGTGTCGCGCAGACCGGATGTTTACAACTTTGCGTTTCAAGGAGAAACATCAGTAGGTAAATCCCACCGGACATATAGATAAAAAAATGTTGCAACTAACATAACTTAGAGTGATGTGGCTGGGAAATGGTGGCTGATACAGGGGGCAAATATTAGAGAAAAAGGAAATAAATATAAGAGTGAATAATCAATGAAAAAACCTATTTAGCATTTGTATCAAAAAATAGGGGGAAAAAAAGGGGCAATAACCCCTAATCAGCAGGTATATGTACCTCAAACATCGCAATCTCTAAATAAAAATGGTGGATATTATCATGGCAAAGGAATCCCAAACAAAGGGGGGTGTAGTCCAAAGATAAATGTTCCGAGGTTGTAATAAACAGAGGGAGGTTTTTCCCTTTAAGTAGAGCGCCACCTGCTGGCATAACAAAAAGGAACTGAAAAAAGCAACAAAAATAAAAATAAAATAAATGTGAAAATAAAAATAAATATAAATATAAAAACTAAACGTACTGGGTCTCAGGTAGAGAGAGGGGGATTACCCCCCCAACTTCCGATGTGATCTGGCCTAAGGTACAATAATGACATATACCATACACACAATAATAGGCCTAAGTAAATCACAATATATTTTGTATGAAAGGGGGGTACAATAATCACATGTACCATACACACAATAATAGGCCTAAGTAAATCACAATCTATTTTGTATGAGAGGGGGGTCGGTAGTATACTACTGTAAAGGGAAGGAAAAAGAAGAAGGAGGGAGTACATACCCCACAGATACCACGGGGGGAGAGTATGTTTTATCTAACACTAAATGAATCCGGATAATAACACACATACCATGTACACTAATAACATGGGGGGAAAGTATGTTTTATATAACACTAAATGAATCCGGATAATAACACACATACCATATACAGTAATAACATGGAATCCGGTCTAGTGTAGCCTTCAACCCCCCCATTAGGGGGAGAGAGATGGACTCTGGGTCATGCAAATCAAAAATATAAATATAAATAAAAATAAAAGTGTAAATAAAATAAAAATAAAAACAACGAAAAAAGTCAAGGAAAAACAATACGGTCGTCCACCGCGAGATGAATT
>BLSH010455632.1:1437539-1447655 GCA_018402905.1 Glandirana rugosa | reverse complement strand
TCTGGATAGTGTAAAAACTTCCGGGACCTCGTGGTCCTGTTACCTTAACGGGTGTTTTTCTGGGGTAAGACCTTTCGTTTGTGGGGTTGTTTATTAGTAACTCCGTATTACTCAGAAAACTTACCAAGTAAAAACAAGGTCATCAAAAACCTTTTACACCCTTTTTTTACTTTTACGTAAAAAAAATGTGTTTCAACAGGTAAATATTCGATAAAAGTTGTGTATCGTACATGTATCGTTTTTAATGTGGGGTTTTATGTAAGACGATGAGGAGGACTCATACCGCTGTGGTGTACACACTGTGAAAACATTTTTTTCCCACATTTTCCAAAAACTACTGGAACAAAAATGAACCATTCAAAAGACTCATTATGCCTCAATGATTATTTGTTGGGGTGTTTGCTTTCCAGAATGGGGTCTTTTTGTGGGCAATTCCATTGTCCTGGTGCTCCAGGGCCTTCAAAAATGTGATAGGTCTTCATGACATTAGATGTGTAATTTATGTCCCTAGAATACCTGACGGCGCTCCCTGCATATTGAGCCTCTGTATGTGGCCAGGCTGTGAAAAAGTCTCAGACATGTGGTATCGCCATACTCAGGAGGAGCAGAAGAATTTGTTTTGGGGTGTAATTTGGGGTATGCATATGCCAGTGGTTCTCAATTCCGGTCCTCGGGGCCCCCCCAACAGGCCAGGTTTGCAGGATAACTGAAATACATCACAGGTGATATCATTTGCTGCTCAGTGATTGCAGTATTCTAGTCTGCATCTCCCCAAGGTAATACTTAAAATCTGGCCTGTTGGGGGGGCCCGAGGACCGGAGTTGAGAACCACTGGCATATGCTGTGTGTGAGAAATAACCTGTTACAATGACAATTTTGTGAAAAAAAAAAGAAAAAAAAAATCTTAATTTTGCAAAGAATTGTGGGAAAAAATTACAGCTTCAAAAAATTCACCATGCCTCTTACTAAAAACCTTGGAATGTCTACTTTCCAAAAAGGGGTCATTTGGTGGGTATTTTACTTTCCTGGCTTGTTAGGGTCTCAAGAAATGAGATAGGCTGTCAGTATATCAGGTGTGATCAATTTTCAGTGATTGGCACCATAGCTTGTAGACTCTGTAAGTTTCACAAGGACCAAATAATATCCACTTACTTGGGTTATTTTTACCAAAGATAGGTAGCAGTATAAATTTTGGCCAAAATTTACAAAGAAAAATTACTAATTTGCAAAATTTTATGACCGAAACAAAGAAAAAGGCATTTTTTGTGCCTGGAGGATTGTCCCAAGCCTGTGCGGAGCTCTCCAGGAAGCGTCCGTCCACGATCGCGTCAAGCCACGCCCCCCCAATCAGCGCATTTTTATAGCACTGATCGCCAATGGTCCCAAAAAAATGTCAAAATTGTCCGACATGTCCGCTGCCATATCGCAGTACCGCTAAAAATCACAGATCGCCGCCATTACTAGTAAAATATATATATAAAAAAAAATCCCAGAAATTAATTCTAATCATTCGTAAACGCGGCAACTTTTGCGCAAACCAATCAATAAACGCCGATTACGATTTTTTTTTTACCAAAAATATGAGGAAGAATATAAATCGGCCAAAACCGATGGAAAAACATTTTTTTTATATATTTTTTTTTTGGATTTGTATTTTAGCAAAAAAGTAAGAAATTTGGGTCTCTTTTGCAAAATTGTCGCTCTTCTTTTGTTTATAGCGGCGATCAGAAATGATGCAGAGGGGATCAAATACCACCAAAAGAAAGCTCTATTTGTGGTACAAAAAGGACGCAAATTTAGTTTGGGTACAACGTCGCACGACCGCGCAATTGTCAGTTAAAGCGACGCAGTGCCGAATCGCAAAAAGTGCTCTGGTCCTAAAGTGGGAAATCCTTCCGGGGCTGAAATGGTTAAGCTACTTTCACACTGGGGCGTTTTTAAAAAAAATAAAAATAGTGCACTTATAGTACCTGAAAAACACCCCCCCCCCCCATCCACCACCCCAATGTGAAAGCCTGAGTGGGTGGTGCTCTTGCAGGACGTTACAAAAAGTCCTGCAAGCAGCGTCTGTGGGACGGCGCGCTGAGCGCCCCTGCCATTGAAATCAATGGCAAGCGATTCCGAAGCGGCTGCACACTGCCTCAGAAGCGCAGCACGCCAGAACTTTTAACCCCTTGTGGGGGGTTAAAAGCGTTGCGTTCCCGCCTTCATAGCGGCGCCATAGCACCGCTATAACAGTGGTATATCGCCACTGAAACTAGCAATTATTTACCGCTACCGCCCGCCCCAGTGTAGCCTTAGTGCTAGTTCACGCCGGTGCAGTCAGTTTCAGTCAATTTTCGGTGCAGAAAAAAAAGTAGAACATGCTGCATTTTATTTGCACAGAACTGTACTGGAATACTGCAAACTGTATGAAAAACACACCGCAACAATGTGTGGTGTGAACTGTAAGCAAAAACTCGCCCGGAACGAATCCGCAGTGCATTTTTGTGGCGTGAACTTTCCCTTACTGATTTTGGGTCTATTTACACATGCATGAATTTTCAGCGGGCCCTCAATGCTGTCCATGGAACAAAAAGCACACCTAACTGCCAATACTCTTTCTTTCCCAGTACGGTGTCCATAGGTGTGCACTGCCTATTCCATTAGGGTGTTGCACCCCAAAGTTAAAACGCACGCCTTTCTCTGCAGCCTCAGCTGCACTGGACAGTGAATGAATGGGAAGTGCTCTGTGCCGAGCGTCTTCCTGTTCATTCACAAACTGAAGCTAGTAAGCACAGTGAGGGTGTTCATTTAGAAAAAGAAGGTGCCAGTAAAGTACATACTTACTACCCCCCCTTGCCCACTCTCCATCCTGAAACATCCCCCACAGAAGCTGAGGTGAAATTGGCATCACACGTAGTTATTAGGGTGTGCCAGGCCCTGCGCATGCCTATGACGGTGCTCATGTTCTTTAGCGCATGCATTGCACTTCAGGTGCTTTATTGTGTCTGTGTGAGTGTTGGTGTGCCAATAAAATGAATAGAAATGCATCCCATAGTCACACAGCACATATTGTCGTATCAGATGTGCACACAGGGTGTGCCGGTTTGTGCCTGGGCACACCCTACACATCCTGTACAGTGCCGATTCCACCCTGCTTCTTCTTTCCCCCCTGCAGTGCTGCCAGCTTCCCTCCTCTCTCCTCATGTGAGGGGAAGGGGCTGGTAAATATTTAATTAACCAGCACCTTCCTTTTCTGAATAAATACAGAGAGTGATCTGTACTGATCGCTCCTGTCTTCATTCTTAACTGACGCATAATAAACTATGATTACTGCAGAGGAGGGGACTGGGAAATCTCTGTCCTCTGTTTCTTTCTCTGTCTCAAAAGTGAGAGATCAGGGGTCTGTTTAGACCCCTGATATTTATCCAAAGCCCCCATAACGGGGCTCCTAAAAAAATAAAAAAAAATAAAATAATATTGCAAAAAAGAATTGAAAATAATAAAATTGTAAAAAAATAATAAAAATATTAAAAATAAAGAACTTCTACTTCTACTCTAATGTAATAAGGCTGTGCACACCACGTGTTGTACAAAGTGTTTGTGTCCTTGGAGAGCAGTCACATGACTCTTATTTTGATGGCGGATTCTTTTTTTCTTCATTCTATACACATTTATTGATCTTTGTTAATATTGCAGACTAATAAAACAAATAATGATTTTGCCAGGTGTCTCGGTGAACGCAAAGAACTGATTTCTGCTCTGGATGATCCGATTGCCGACAAAATATGGGAAAGAAAAGTTCCAAACATCGGGAATCATCTGGTAAGCAGCAATAAATCATTGCATTTTACTTATATTATCTTTATGAAGAAAACCGCTATATAACCCAAAACATAACTATAAAAGCATGCCTAGCCACATGTTCATTATGAAGGAAATTTTTTTTTGCAAAAGTGTAAAGGGAATGTCTTTGTATTTGTTTTAGATACAAGAGTTCTTAGTGCAATGTTGCAATAACCTGGTGAGTTCAAATGATTAAAGTGGAACTCTATAGGGTCAGTGCACTAACATTTACTGCATGCGATAATGCAGTCACGTGACTCATTTGCAGTAAATTAAGTCCAATTCTTAAAAAGAAAAAGAAAATAACGATTATGCAGTGTTTGCCAGGAAAAAAAAAAATCATGTGTCGGTAAATATCACTTTAAAAACACTAAATCTTGTCAATTTTCCCAGCACACACCTTTCTGGCAAAGTAAGGCCTGTGTAGGGGTGGGTGCTGCAGCGATTCCCAGCTGGATACTGGAAGCGTCAATTCGCCAGCACACCAAGTATCACCGTCCAAAAGTTCTTTATTCATAGAGAGGTCACATCACAGAAAGTGCAACGTTTCGGAGCCACGCAGGACCCCTTCGTCATCACAGGCCTGATGAAGGGGTGCTGTGTGGCTCCGAAACGTTGCACTTTCTGTGATGTGATCTTTCTTTGAATAAAGAACTTTTGGACGCTTACCTATTGCAGATTCAGTCTTCCCAGCCTGGTGCAGGTCTACAATTTTGTTTCTGGTGTCCTTTGACAGCTCTTTGGTCTTGGCCATAGTGGAGTTTGAAGTCTGAGTGTTTGAGGTTGTGGACAGGTTGTGTCTTTTATACTGATAACGAGTTCATACAGGTGCCATTAATACAGGTGAGAAGAAGTTACAGGTCTGTGAGAGCCAGAAATCTTGCTTTTTTGTAGAGGTGACCAAATACTTCTTTCCCACCATAATTTGCAAATAAATTCTTTACAAATCAGACAATGCGATTTTCTGGATTTTTTTTTCTCATTCTGTCTCTCATAGTTGAAGTGTCCCTATGATGAAAATTACAGACCTCTCTCATCTTTTTAAGTGGGAGAACTTGCACAAATGGTGGCTGACTAAATACTTTTTTGCCCCACTGTACATGCAGGGATCTGGATACATGGATTCCAATGGGTTTTTTTTTTAAGCACATGATTAGAGCCTGAGGCTCTAATTGGCTTCAAAAAAGGGTGGGCTTGGGGGGCACTGATCGCCGCTGTCCATCTCCCGCCTGGGGGGCTGCAGCTGAATGTAAAAAAATAAGCCAACAAAAAGGATGAAAAAAAAATGGCGTGGGGTCCCCGCCCCAAAATACACACCAGACCCTTATCTGAGCATGCAGCCCGGTGCTCAGGAAAGGGAGGAGAAAGCGGTTCTTTGGAAGAGGGGGATCTGCATGCAGGGGGCTTATCAGAATCTGGAAGCCCTAGATCCCGGCCCCCCTCTATGTGAATGACTGACTATCGGGTTCATAGTACCCTCTACCCATTCACCAAAAAAGTGTCAAAAAGTAATAAAAACAAGGAGACAGCTTTTGACAATTACTTTATTAAAAAATAAAAAAACAATGTCCCCCGATGTAAATCCATCGTCAATCACGCCCCCCCCTATAAAGAAAACAACAAAGCTCCTGCCATCAGTGAAGGATGGCCGCCTACTGCAGACTCTGCCATTTGACAATTCTTATATAGGTAAGGGGCGGGGTCATCTGGCTACGTCACCTGTTGGTCCCGCCCCTTGTGACATCACGGAATGGTGCATGCTGATGTCACAAAGGGGCAGGACCACCAGGTGATGTAGCCTTGTGGTCCGCCCTTTACCCATATAAGAAATGTCAAACAGTGGAGCCTGCAGTAGGCAGCCAGGGTTTTTTTCTTGATTTCTTTTTCGGGTGCAGTGGGTTTCGTGATTGACGATGGATTTACATTGGGGCACACAGTTTTTTATTTTTTAATAAAGGAATTGTCAAAAACTGTCTCTGTGTTTTTAATACTTTTTTGGTGAATGGGTAGGGGTTCTATGTACACATGGGGGGGGGGACAGGATTTGAGGGCCCCCTTCTAAAAGTGGGCTTCCAGACTCGGATAAGGCCTTGTCCCTGTCACATGGGGACAAGGTGCTTTTAGGGTGGGGTTCCCCTTAAAATCCATACCCAAATCAAAGGGGCCTGGTATGCATTGGGGGGGACCCCACGCTGTTGTCTTTTTTTCTTCATCATTTTTAATTGTCAGCTTTTTTTTTTACATTCAGCTGACAGCGGGGAACCCACTGACAGCCGATCAGTCATCCTTTGTTAAGGACGCAGTGGATGGCTTCTCGGCCTGCTCCTGAGCAACCAGCTCAATGCATTAATTACCGCATCAAATATTATGGTCATTACCACTAAATCAAACAAATACCGCATTCTGTATTTAACGCAAAATTCCTAATAGATTAAACACTTGCACAATTGTTACCGCATGCAGTATTTTACAGCATTTTATAAGTCATTATTTAACTCTTAGTGAATTGACCCCCATGTTTATATAATGGGAATGGATTAGCGCTGAAAACGTAGGCCATAGATTTCTACCCCTTACTCATTAACCAGTGAGTGGAAGATGGGGGGGAAGGGTTGGGGTTGCCTCAGTCCCAAACCACTAGTCCGGACAGAACAGCATGGAATATCTTGATACCAAGGACAGCACACAAATATGAATAAAAATAAAAAAAAATTTAAACAGTAAAAAAATAGACAAATACATTTTGCTTTAAAATCAATAGTTACAGCCAAATCTCATGGTAAAGAGTTTAACAGTGGTCTCCAGTGTTGAAAGGAGATCTGGAATACGACCTGGTTCCTCTACCAGTTTCGCGGACCATGCCACTTCCTCAGGAGGTGTAATGAACCACGTACCCTAGAGTTGAGCCTGTCTCTGGTAGGAGACCTCTCATACAGCCCACTGGAATGGGGACAGTGGTCTCGTGAGTACAGTGAGGTAGGAGTGCCTCTGGCAAGCAGGTGAAGACTGGATACTGGACGCTGGTAGCACTAGACAGTAGACAGCCGGAACTGCAACAGCAGCAGTAGATAAGTGATCACTGGAGCTGGATGCACAGCACTGGACAGCGGACAGTTGGATGCAGGGCAGGCAGGAGAAACAACAGACAAGCCGGGTCAAACACAGATGAACGGGGCAGCAGAATCGGTAGGCAAAGAATGGTCAGAGAGCAAGCTGGGTTTGGCAACGGGTATCAGGCAGGCAGAAGTAAGCAGGGTCCAAAACAAGCCGGGTTAGGGTAAGAGAAGGCAGGGTGGTCCAACAAGCCGGGTCAATCAGGTAACGGATCAGGTAGCAGATAACGGGCAAGCAGGTACAGGTACTGACAAGCTGCACATCAGACAGCGCTTCAGCCAAAGTCTGACTTCCTTATAAAGGCCCATGTGATGTGCTGACAGAGATGCTAGGTCCTAGAGCCCTCCTGCTCTGACGGATTCTGGGTCCTAGAGTCCTCCTGCTATTGGTGCCCTGACAACATCCCTGCACATGCATACATGTGCGCGCCTCCGAACGGTCGTGGGAACCTTAGTTTGAAAACGTGCGCGCATGCGCACAAGCGTGTGCGATCGCAACGCTCGTCTGGATCCCTGACAGGAGGAGTCAAATATTAGTATCTAGAGAAGGTAAACAGTAGGCCGTAACAAACAATAACAATTCATTATAAAAAGAGAAGTATTGTCCATAACAATTATTGAACTGGGAATGAGTTACTATCCAATAACACTTATCCAGGTGAACCAGCTGCAAACGCATGTATAAGGGAGAAAAGAAGGGAAAGAACCAAGGGGAGACAGAAAATAGAAAAGCGGGGGATGGAGAAAAACAGAAAGAAAGAGGGGGAGGAGGGGGATAGGAAAAAGAAAGGATAGGGATGGATGGAGAAAAAGAAGGGAAAGGAAGAAGAAATGAGAGGGGAAAGGGGGGGATGGGTAGAAAAGGAAAGGGGGAGGGAGGAAAAAGAGGGGAGAAGGGAAGGGAAGGAAAAGAGCAGAAACAATAAAGCAAAATGATGGACCACAAATATAAGAAATATGAGCAGTATAAAAACATACAGGCAAACTAGAAACCCACCTATTAAAGTTGGGACAGACCTGATCCCATAAGGAATTTATGGATATCATTGATTGCACTTCCCAGCATGAAGTTTGGAATGAATTAGGTAGCCACTCAGGCTCAGGTGTGTTTGGATGGTCAGTACCTAAGGTAAAATATCAGTACCAGTAAATATTACACCTCAAAGCACCGATAAGGGTCTCAGATAGGGTCTACACATAGGCGTGCGCACAGGGTGTGCCAGGTGTACCCTAATCAACCCGAGCAGCACAGATTCCCCCTACTGCCCTGGGTCCCCCGGCTTCCTTCCACTACTCTCCCACTGGCTGCTGCTATGGGCACACAGGGGGATGTTTTACAATAAGTGGTGGAAGGGGCCTCTACTTATGTCATTTACTGGCCCTTTACCTATCTGAATGAACACAATGAGTGATCGGTACCGTGTGTTTGAGCTTTGGAGTGCACACCCTAATGCAATGGGCTGCGCACACCTATGAGTCTACATCAGTGTCAGTGTAGTGTGATGTGGATCTATTCTATCTGAGACCCTTATCGGTGCTTTGAGGTGTAACATTTACTGGTACTGATATTTTACTTTAGGTACTGACCATTCCAACACACCTGAGTGGCTACCTAATTCATTCCAAACTTCATGCTTCCTTTCCCTTCTTTTTCTCCATCCATCCCTATCCTTTCTTCCCCCCCCCCCTGTTTCCCCCCTCCCCCCGTCCTCTGTTTCCCCCCTCCTCCTCTTTCTTTCGGTTTTCTCCATTCCCCATCTCCCCCTTTTCTATCATTTGTCTCCTCTTGGTTCTTTCCCTTCTTTTCTCTTACATGCGTTTACAGCTGGTTCACCTGGATAAGTGTTATTGGATATTAACTCATTCCCAGTTCAATAATTGTTAAGGAAAATACTTTTATAATGGATTCATTATTGTTTGTTGCGGCCTATTGTTTACCTTTTCTAGAAACTAATATTTGCCTCCTGAGGAAGCGGCATGGTCCGCGAAACACGTAGTGGAACCAGGTCAAATTCCAAATCTTCTTTCAACACTGGAGACCCACGCTTAAACTCTTTATCATGAGATTTGGCTGTAACTATTGACTTTAAAGCTAAATTTATTTGTCTAATTTTTTTTACTGTTTAAAAAAAATTGTTATTTTTATTCATATTTGTGTGCTATCCTTGGTATCGAGATATTCCATGCTGTTCTGTCCAGGCTACTGGTTTGCAACTAAGGCAACCCCAGCCCTCCCCCCCCCCCCCATCTTCCACTCATTGACTTTCAGATGATGGTACCCACGCCTACTCCTTTAACATACTGAGGCCTCCTTCCTATTTTATCATTAACCAGTTGAAGACCGGGCATTTTCTGGCACTTTTTGTATTCGTGTGAGAATCTTTTTTTTGCTACAAAATTAGAACTCCCAAACATTATATATTTTTTTTTAAAGCAGAGGCCCTAGAGAATAAATGTTTGGGTTTTTGCAATTTTTTTAATGTCACATGGTATTTACGCAGCAGTTTTTCAAATGCAATTTTTGGGAAAAAAATATAGTTTTTTTTTAAAATTTTAATCCAAAAAAGAAAACAAAATACATAACCCAACTTTTTAATAAAATATAAAAGATGTCACAGCGAATAAATAGATACCAAAAATGACACATTTTACTATAACAGACAAGAATGACGCTAGAAGTCTGGAGATCATGGGGTTAATATGAGCATGTTGTTGTAGCAAGACTATTACAGCCCATAGAAGTTCATATATACAGTATCTCACAAAAGTAAGTACACCCCTCACATTTTTGTAAATATTTTATTCTATCTTTTCATGTGACAACGCTGAAGAAATGACACTTTGCTACAATGTAAAGTAGTGAGTGTACAGCTTGTATAACAGTGTAAATTTGCTGTCCCCTCAAAATAACTCAACACATAGCCATTAATGTCTAAACCGCTGGCAACAAAAGTGAGCACACCCCTGTTTTACAACCTCTGTTGGTAGTTTATTCCAATCATCAACCACCCTTTCAGTAAAATAATACTTAGAAAGTATTATTTTACTGAAAGGGTGGTTGATGATTGGAATAAACTACCAACAGAGGTTGTAAAACAGTCAACAGTAAATGGCTTTAAACCTGCTTGGGATAAACATAAATCGATAGTCAAACAACAAGGTTAATGTAAAAAAA
>BLSH010455632.1:1427221-1437529 GCA_018402905.1 Glandirana rugosa | reverse complement strand
CATCTTCCACTCATTGACTTTCAGATGATGGTACCCACGCCTACTCCTTTAACATACTGAGGCCTCCTTCCTATTTTATCATTAACCAGTTGAAGACCGGGCATTTTCTGGTACTTTTTGTATTCGTGTGAGAATTTTTTTTTTGCTACAAAATTAGAACTCCCAAACATTATATATTTTTTTTTAAAGCAGAGGCCCTAGAGAATAAATGTTTGGGTTTTTGCAATTTTTTTAATGTCACATGGTATTTACGCAGCAGTTTTTCAAATGCAATTTTTGGGAAAAAAATATATATATTTTTTTAAATTTTAATCCAAAAAAGAAAACAAAATACATAACCCAACTTTTTAATAAAATATAAAAGATGATGTCACAGCGAATAAATAGATACCAAAAATGACACATTTTACTATAACAGACAAGAATGACGCTAGAAGTCTGGAGATCATGGGGTTAATATGAGCATGTTGTTGTAGCAAGACTATTACAGCCCATAGAAGTTCATATATACAGTATCTCACAAAAGTAAGTACACCCCTCACATTTTTGTAAATATTTTATTCTATCTTTTCATGTGACAACGCTGAAGAAATGACACTTTGCTACAATGTAAAGTAGTGAGTGTACAGCTTGTATAACAGTGTAAATTTGCTGTCCCCTCAAAATAACTCAACACATAGCCATTAATGTCTAAACCGCTGGCAACAAAAGTGAGCACACCCCTGTTTTACAACCTCTGTTGGTAGTTTATTCCAATCATCAACCACCCTTTCAGTAAAATAATACTTAGAAAGTATTATTTTACTGAAAGGGTGGTTGATGATTGGAATAAACTACCAACAGAGGTTGTAAAACAGTCAACAGTAAATGGCTTTAAACCTGCTTGGGATAAACATAAATCGATAGTCAAACAACAAGGTTAATGTAAAAAAAAATATATATAAAAAAAAATAAAAAAAAAAATAAAAAAAATAAAAAAAAATAAATAAAAAGGGGCAGACTCGATGGACTACTCAGTCTTTTTCTGCCGTCACTTTTCTATGTTTCTAAGTGAAAATGTTCAAATTGGGCCCAATTAGCCATTTCCCCTCCCCGGTGTCATGTGACTCGTTAGTGTTACAAGGACTCAGGTGTGACTGGGGAGCAGGTGTGTTAAATTTGGTGTTATGGCTCTCACTCTCTCATACTGTTCACCATGGCACCTCATGACAAAGAACTCTCTAAGGATCTGAAAAAAAGAATTGTTTCTCTACAAAAAGATGGCCTAGGCTATAAGAAGATTGCCAAGACCCTGAAACTGAGCTGCAGCACGGTGGCCAAGACCATACAGCGGTTTAACAGGACAGGTTCCACTCAGAACAGCGCCTTGCCATGGTCGACCAAAGAAGTTGAGTGCAGTGCTCAGCGTCCATATCCAGAGGTTGTCTTTGGGAAAAAGACGTATGAGTGCTGCCAGCATTGCTGCAGAGGTTGAAGAGGTGGGGGGTCAGCCTGTCATTGCTCAGACCATACGCCGCACACTGCATCAAATTGGTCTGCATCCCAGAAGGAAGCCTCGTCTAAAGATGACGCACAAGAAAGCCTGCAAACAGTTTGCTGAAGACAAGCAGACTAAGGACATGGATTACTGGAACCATGTCCTGTGGTCTGATGAGACCAAGATAAACTTATTTGGTTCAGATGGTGTCAAGCGTGTGTGGCTGCAACCAAGTGAGGAGTACAAAGACAAGTGTGTCTTGCCTACAGTCAAGCATGGTGGTGGGGGTGTCATGGTCTGGAGCTGCATGAGTGCTGCCAGCACTGGGGAGCTACAGTTCATTGAGGGCACCATGAATGCCAACATGAACTGTGACATACGGAAGCAGAGCATGATCCCCTCCCTTCAGAGACTGGGGCGGCAGGGCAGTATTCCAACATGATAACGACCCCAAGCATACCTCCAAGACGACCACTGCCTTGCTAAAGAAGCTGAGGGTTAAGGTGATGGACTGGCCAAGCATCTCCAGACCTAAACCCTATTGAGCATCTGTGGGGCTCCTCAAACGGAAGGTAGAGGAGCGCAAGGTCTCTAACATCCACCAGCTCCGTGATGTCGTCATGGAGTAGTGGAAGAGGACTCCAGTGGCAACCTGTGAAGCTCTGGTGAACTCCATGCCCAAGAGGGTTAAGGCAGTGCTGGAAAATAATGGTGGCCACACAAAATATTGACACTTTAGGCCCAATTTGGACATTTTCACTTAGGGGTGTGCTCACTTTTGTTGCCAGCAGTTTAGACATTAATGGCTGTGTGTTGAGTTATTTTGAGGGGACGACAAATTTTATACTGCTATACAAGCTGTACACTCACTACTTTACTTTAGCATTCAAAATGCTAAGATCAGTGTTTTTCAATACTTTTGAGTTGGTGCTGTTAACAGCCAAGTAGAGCGGAAGTGACGTCATGTAATTGCTTCCAGGTAACCATAGGTGGAGGCCCAATCAAAGCTGGTTTTGGCTTTGTATGGGTCCCTGGCCAGCTGGTGGACGTGCTGGCTTGTAGCTCGGTTCTCCTGGTGGGACGGGAGAGCCTGAGAGAGCCGCGGAAGGCGGGGGTCGTTCCCTCCCGCTGCTTGTAATAGTTAACCACTGATTGCTATCACAAGAGAGCTGAGCAATGGCTCTAAAATACAGAATCGGTACAACCACTTGAAGTCAGATTACAGACCAGGTAGGTGATTTGGCAGAAGGTGGTTAACGTTAAATTCAACTAAATTACGTTGCAGGCGCTTCAAAGCAAAACTTGTAGAAAGTCTAAGGCTGGGCTCACATATGAGCCGCATGCAGCTCACAACAGGGGTCCGGTGCGACCTGGTTCACAGATTTAGGTCTGATTTTGGACTGGGTTCGGTCCTGAAATAGACCAAAAGATGCACATCATTTCTTGTGCAAATTGCACCGGACCATAGAGAGCCGGTCACAATCTCCTGTCATGCGAATTGGATGCGGGGAAACCTGCATCCAATTTGCATAGGTGTGAACCCAGTCTTACAGTTTGTTTTCTTTAGAAAGCAGCCACAGTCTGAGTAGAAAATGCTGTCCAGTGCTAACATGCTGCAGAGAAGGACCTTTCCCCTCTGTGTGGAAGCAGTGATCTCTCTGCAGAGGTAAAACATGCTGCCTGAGCTAAAGCTTTACAGTCTGCCGGGAACATGAGCTTTTCTGATTGCAGAGTTGTAGATCTGACTTCCATGGTCTATCCCCCCTTACATTACCACTTCTCTCATGCTGACTGCTGATTGGAGAGAAGTAGCTGTGACTGTGCAGGAGGCGGGTCAGACCGCTGGACATAGACCTCTGCTTTTACATAGAGGGCGCCCTATCTTTACCCCGTGACACAGAAAGGTGGGCTTACTAAAGGTAAAAAACCTGTGCACTCTGCAAGTGGAGTTGTACTCATGTTCCTTAGTAAATGTGGTGGAGCTTCCCTTTGTAAAGAGTACTGTAACATAAATGTAAGTGTAAAGATAGTTTGCCTTAGTGAGATTTGATGTGAGCTGTAGAAGTAGTATAATTCTAGATGTAGTTTAATTCTGGGTTATTAGAATTATAGTATTCAGTTATCAATCATGCACATATATTCTTTCATTTACATTTGAATAGGACCAAGCCAGCTCTAAGGATCGAGTTGACATCTAGATGCTAATAAAAGCTCCCAATCAGAGTAACCATAGATTGTCACCTTCTTGAAGCTTCAATGAGAAGTCCTAGGCTTCTTGGCTTTGCAAGGCTCCATACAGTCTACAAACTTAACCGCTTGCCGACCGCTGATCGGCAATTGACGGCGACAATGTGGCTCTGTAACGCAAAACGCCGTCATACGACGGCGGCCGCGATACAGAGCCACTGTGAGAGCGCTCACTGTGTTCGGGGGGGGCCAGGGAACGGGTGCGGCGGCTTCGATTGCCGCCGGCCACCCGCAATGCCCCCCCCGGAGTGAAGGAGCGGAGGTCCGTGTAAGTAAACACGGACCTCCGCTCTGTGTGAGGGGGAAGGGCTGTGATCACAGCCTTCCTGTACGTGAAGGCTGTGACCACTTCCCTTCCCCAGCTAGGCAAGCCCCCATACAGTTAGAAGACGCCCAGGGAACATAGTTAACCCTTAGCGCGCCCCCTGCAGGTTAACCCCTTCACTGCCAATGGCATTTACACAGTAATCAGTGCATTTTTATAGCACTGATCGCTGTATAAATGCCAATGGTCCCAAAAAAGTGTCAAAATGGTCCGACATGTCCGCTGCAATATCGCAGTACCGCTAAAAATCGCAGATCGCCGCCATTACTAATAAAAAATAAATAAAAACCCCAAAAATGAATTCTCATCATCCGTAAACGCGACCACTTTTGCGCAAACCAATCAATAAACGCCAATTGCGATTTTTTTTTTATCGCAAATATGAGGAAGAATATAAATCGGCCAAAAACGGTGAAAAAAAATGTTTTTTTATATTTTTTTTTGGATTTGTATTTTAGCAAAAAGTAAGAAATTTGTTTTTTTTTTGCAAAATTGTCGCTCTTCTTTTGTTTATAGCGGTGATCAGAAATGACGCAGAGGTGATCAAATACCACCAAAAGAAAGCTCTATTTGTGGGAAAAAAAGGACGCAAATTTAGTTTGGGTACAACGTCGCAGGACCGCGCAATTGTCAGTTAAAGCGACGCAGTGCCGAATCGCAAAAAGGGCTCCGGTCCTAAAGCTGGAAATCCTTCCGGGGCTGAAGTGGTTAAGAGATCTAAGGAATACATTTTATCTCTCATAAAAACTGAAATATTAGCGGCAGAGAGATGAAAATAATTCCTTTTGATCGCACACGTGATGGGCTGCCAGTACATATCAATCTGTATTTGTAGCGTGTTTAGATTCCTAGAGAATCACGCAAAACCATTAAATGGTGCTGGATAGTGGCAGGTAAGCGGTGACCGGTACTGTTGTGATCGGAGCAATCCACCGGTGTTGGAAATCCTATCCATAACCCAGTGGTCAGCGCCGTTCTGGCCCAATTTGATGCTAGTCAGTTCAGAACACAAAACATCCTGTGGGCTGGGACAGGAACACCTACCAGAGTTGATTGGCCAGGGGCTAACGTCCAGCCCACATCCATATTTCAATAAATTGGGGAGCCTGAGATATGGACGGTGCTCTCACTAAGCCAGTTCAAAGCTGGGGAGTCTCCATATGGTTCCGCCATACTTCTGTCACGGGATATAAGCTGCGGTGAAGTTTATTTCTATTTTTATACCCTTTTATTTTCATAGCGAATTGCCAATTGTATGTATTGTTTGTTTATCTTTTTGTATTTTTTGTAACTCCTTTTCTTTGTATATATTTTATGCACTGCCCACTTTCAGGATATTAAGGCCTCATACACACGGGCGTATCTAAAAAAATAAACAAAACGTCGGGTCCGACGTCAAGGAAAAAAAGTGTACGTTTTTTGGCGTTATGCATTGGCGTTTTTGAGCGTTAGTGAGCGTCGGCGTCAATAGGCGTTTTTTAAAAAAAATCATCCCTCTGCTATTTTTCAACCTAAAAACGTCGGCGTCAAAAAACGCCAGAAAACGCCGGTACAATATTAGGTGGCGTTTGTTGGCGTTTTGTGGCGTCGGCGTCAAAAAAACGTCAAAACGTTACAGCCTCAGAACACGATGGCCATGGGTTCTACTTTCTGCTCGTTAACGCCGACGCCACCTACAGCTCAAAAACGCCGACGTTTTTATGGGGCCATTGACTAACATGGAGAGCTGCAAAAAACGCCAGAAAACGCCGGCATCAAAAAACGTCCGTGTGTATGAGACCTAAATGTTTCAATTAATAAGTGACTTCTGTGTACTGAGCTAGGACTCCTATCTCTAGAGAGATTGTTGTTGTACTCTAGTGCCTAAATACTCGGTCTAAGCTACATGCCAATCGGCATGCAATTGCTCTGCGTGCTGGCAGATTGCATGCAGATTGTGAACTAACAGATTTGCCAGACTGAGATCTTTGTGTGTGTGGTGGCCCAGTAGACCAGCCTGCGGACAAACTGTTGGGTGGTGGCAGGCTATCGGTTATGGTGCATATAGAGTGTGGGTGTGGGGACAGTGGGAAGAGTGATTAACACTTGGGTTTAGCTTATAGAATAGATGGAGAAACCCTGCAAGTGTGTACTAATTGCTCCCCAACCCTTATGCCTCGTACACATGAGTCGACGATTGTATACAACAGGTCGTACGAACGACCGTTGTATGCAAAATCATTAGTACGTGCGATTAGAACAGCCGACGTATGACGGTCGTACAACGGGAGTTGCATGAGCAAACTAGAAAACTTCGGTAGTACCAACAAGCGGTCATACGACCGTTGTATCATGTGTACAGAGAAGTTGGTCCAACAAGTTGTATTGTGCAAAACACGCATGCTCAGAAGTCAGGAATGTCCAGAGACAAATTACATGCACCTGAACTTTCTCTTTATACGTTCATAACACGTCACTACATTCGGCTTGGTCGTACAATCGTTTTTTTGTGCATGTCAGTACGCGAGATACAACAGCCAACATACGATTTGGGCCATTCGGTCGTACGATCATCGAACCGTGTGTACGAGGGCTTTAGAGTGCACCAGATTGTATGTGAGATTCGTATCTGCCTGTGTGTGGTCAGCCAGCAGGATTGGAGTGGAATCTCCCTCTAGTGGTGGCCAAAAGTAGTGCTGGCTGTGAAAGTACAGTGAAGTCTTACTGCAGTATAAGTTTCCCCCTTATTTTCTCATATAACCCCAGTCACGTAAAACCACGTCACGGTTAGCTAGTCGCCGTGGGCGTGCGTGATCCATGACAAGTACCTAATCAGGTGCAAGGAAAAAAAAAAAAAATGTTTGCTTGCACATGATTGGATGATGGAAACCAGCAGAGCTTTAACACATTTACCAAGCTCTGGGGAAAATGAGTGCAGCTGCACTTGCAAAGTACACAGTCTATTTGCTTTTAGTATATCAAATCCAGACTCTCACTCTCAGGCTTCCCCTGGGGCACAATAAAGAAAAACAAAAAGATAAATATTACCAATGCCTTAGTATTATAATAGAAGTACAAATCAAAGAGCCACAAATACAGATATTGCTTTATTTTCCAGAGGACATCAGCAGTCCAGAGGACATCAGCAGTCCAGAGGCAATGAGGCGTCCAGAGAACACCTTGCGTCTATTGTCCATGAGGCGTCCAAAGGACATCAGGCATCGAAAGTCCTTCATGTATTCATATTACACCCATCCAGTGGACATCGGGCATCCAGAGGACATCAGGCGTCCAGAGGACATCAGCAGTTTCCTCCGTCAGCTGTCTGCATATGATGATCGATCACTGAGGAGGATATACGAGTATTACAAAGATGATCTGACCTGCATCCTGGAGAACGTGGATCCTCATGCCGTCCTGGAAGAACTACAATCCCGGAATGTCCTAAACACAGATGTAAGGCAAAAGTGCTTCTAAATGAACTGTGATAGATGTCAGTGCAAATCACATGTAAGGCTTTATGTACACGGGAGGTTTGAAAACCTCTTCTGATCGCTGGAATTTGACAGCCGGTAACTGACAGTTAAAAACGTCAGATTTGCTGCTTTTACATGGCACGTGTATGCGCGTTTATGAGCGTTTGCGTTTTAGAAGTGTTTTTTACAGATAACCTCGGTAGACCCTTCCAAATGCCCACAATGCAGGAAAAACAAATATTATTAACTATTTCTTTCTCTCTCTCTTTTTCCACATTGTAAATGGTCTGAAATTTTTTCCCTTTGAAAAGTCTTATAAACGAAAACGCCCATAAGTGCGGTTTGCTGCGTTTACACGCATTTGGCATTTCAGACGCCAGTAAACTACTGTCCTGAATGTGATTTACCTGCTTTAAAAAAAAAAATGCTTCTAACCTCAACTGCTTCTAACCTACTATAAACGGCTGAGTGTTCATGTACTGATAATACTGAGGAGCGTTCAGAGGCTGCTGGAAAAAACGCCCAACTGCTCCTAAACGTCCATTTAGCAGCTGTAGTGTACACGAGGCCATGAGGCCTAAATATAATCGCTGCTGAAATTATGTACAGACCTTGACTTTCTCCATAAAAGCTTGCCAAGGATAAAGGGAAGTCCGGCAGATAACCTCAGCTGCCAATACCTCTGGATTTACTCAAAGTTTGCTTCAAGTCTGGGTTATAGCAGCTTTTGCAAGAATGTAATAAGGCCTCATACACATGGGCGTTATTAACAGCGTCTTTTTACAGCTTAACCACTTCAGCCCCGGAAGAATTTTGCACTTTAGGACCAGAGCACTTTTTGCGATTCGGCGCTGTGTCGCTTTAACTGACAATTGCGCGGTCGTGCGACGTTGCACCCAAACAAAATTGGCGTCCTTTTTTTCCCACAAATAGAGCTTTCTTTTGGTGGTATTTGATCGCCTCTGCGTCATTTCTTATCGCCACTATAAACAAAAGAAGAGCGACCATTTTGCAAAAAAAAACTAATTTCTTACTTTTTGCTAAAATTCAAATCCAAAAAAAAAATATAAAAAAAACATTTTTTTTCACCGTTTTTGGCCGATTTATATAATTCCTCATATTTGCGATTAAAAAAAAATCGCAATTGGTGTTTATTGATTGGCTTGCGCAAAAGTGGACGATGAGAATTCATTTCTGGGGTTTTTTTTTTTACTAGTAATGGCGGTGATCTGCGATTTTTAGCGGTAATGCGATATTGGGGCGGACATGTCGGAACATTTTGACACTTTTTTGGGACCAATGACATTTATTCAGCGATCAGAAATTTAAATGTCCACTGATTACTGTATAAATGTCATTGGCAGTGAAGGGGTTAACCTGCAGGGGGCGATCTAGGGGTTAAGTGTGTTCCCTGGGTGTGTTCTTACTGTGGGGGGGTTGGGCTAACATGGGCATGAGAGATCTAACTGATCCCAGTGACAGGGATCAGTAGATCTCTCATGCCCCACTGACAGGGCGGGGAACCGCAGTGTTTACATCGGCGGTTCCCCGTTCTTTTCCCTGTAGCCGCTCATCGCGGCTCGCCGGCGGACATCGGGTCCGCCCGAGCCGCGGGCACACTCCCCAGGAGTGCGGCGGGTGCGCGTGCGCGCGCCCCCTGGTGGCCAAATGCGAATCGCCGCTTATTTACGGCGATTCGCGCAGGGCTCCCCGACTGCCGCCGTGAAAAGACGGCGCGCGGTCGGGAACCAGTTAAGGACGCCACACCATGTTGTCCTATGGCCTCATACACATGTTGATGTTTTTTGAGCTGTAGATGGCGTCGGCGTTCTTAAGCTGTAAATCTAACGCAGGACCTTCGCGTTCCGAAGTTGCAGCATTAGAGCATTTTTTACGCTGAGCCAGCAAAATGCTCAAAAACGCGGCTGAACATTGTATAGCGTTAAGCCTCGCCGGCCGTTTCTCTGCCTCTATTAAAAAATCAATGGTTCCCTATGGGAGCCCATTGATCTGAATAGAAGTCGCACCAGAAGTCGGATCAGACTTGTGTGTAGAGGATCTTGAAGGGGAATCCCTCCAAGAGGTATCAGACCCTTCGGTCTGGTATGGATTTAAGGGGAACCCCCACGCCAAAAATACGGCGTAGGGTCCCCCCCAAGATCCATACCAGACCCTTATCCGAGCATGCAGGCAAGAAAGGGGGGGGGGGTGGAACGAGCGAGCACCCCCCCCCGGACCATACCAGGCCTCATGCCCTCAACATGGGGAGTATGGGTGCTTTGTGGTAGGGGGGCCCTACGCCCCCCCACCCCAAACCACCTTGTCCCCATGTTGATGAGGACAAGAGCCTCTTCCCGACAACCCTGGCCGTTGGTTTCGGTGTCTGCAGGCGAGGGCTTATCGGAATCTGGAAGCCCCCCTTTCACAAGGGGGCCCCCAGATCCCGGACCCCCACCCCATGTGAATGAGTATGAAGTACATTGTTCCCCTACCCACATTTTAAATAGCTGTGTAGTGTGGTTTTTTTGGACACATTTTTTTCAGATGAATGGGTAGGGGAACAATGTACCCCATACTCATTCACATGGGGTGGGGGTCCGGGATCTGGGGGCCCCCTTGTCAAAGGGGGCTTCCAGATTCCGATAAGCCCCCACCCACAGACCCTGACAACGGCCAGGGTTGTGGGGAAGAGGATGTTGTCCTCATCAACATGGGGACAAGGTGCTTTGGGTTTGCCCCAAAGCACCCACACTCCCCATGTTGAGGGCATGCGGCTTGGTATGTTCGGGGGGGGGGGGGGGTGC
>BLSH010455632.1:1411306-1427206 GCA_018402905.1 Glandirana rugosa | reverse complement strand
AAGGGTCTGGTATGGATTTTTTTTTGGGGGGGGGGGGCGCTACACCGTTTTTTAGTTCCCCTTAAACTCTATACCAGACCGAAGAGTCTGGTACCTCTCGGGGGGGGTACCCCATGCAAATTTTTTTAAATGTTTGCTGGCATTCCCCTTCAAGATCCTCTGCACACGAGACGCACCGGATCATCATGGTGCGACTTCTATTCAAATAAATGGGCCATAGGGAACCATTGATTTTGAATAGAGGTAGAGAAGCGCCGCTGAAAGCTAGCGTGGAGAAACGTGCATTGACGTCAATGCATAACGCTGATAAAATCGCGTTTTTAAAGCAGATTTTTTCCTGGCGTTGGTACCGACGTTACTGCTCATTTTTTTTAAACGCCCGTGTGTATGAGGCCTGATAAGAAACTGATACACCAGATAGTGTTCAGAGAATATAAAGATAACACAATCTGCTTCATAATTTTAAATAGAATATATATTTTTTTTTAACCACTTGACCACTGGGCACTTAACCCCCTTAACGATCAGACTAATTTTCAGCTTTCAGTGGCCTCACACTTGAAAAGTAATCAGTCATGCAACAATGTACCCAAATTAAATTTGTGTCCTTTTTTCACACAAATAGAGCTTTTTTTGTTGGTATTTAATCACCGCTGGGTTTTTTATTTTTTGCACTATAAATGAAAAAAAGACAGAAAATTCTGTAAAAAATGCATTTTTCTTTGTTTCTGTTATAAAATTTTGCAAATTAGTAATTTTTCTTCATACGTTTTGGTAAAAATTGATACTGCTACATGTCTTTGGTAAAAATAACCCAAGAAAGTGTATATTATTTGGTCTTTGTTAAGGTTATAGAGTCTACAAGCTATGGTGCCAATCTCTGAAAATTGATCACACCTGCTATACTGAAGGCCTATCTCATTTCTTGAAACCCTAACAAGCCAGGAAAGTACAAATAACCCCCAAATTACCCCTTTTTAGTAAGTAGACATTCCAAAGTATTTAGTAAGAGGCATGGTGAGTTTGGCACTTTTACCCACAATTCTTTGCACAATGAAGATTTTTTTTCCCACAAAATTGTCATATTAACAGGTTATTGTTCACACACAGCATATGCATACCACAAGTTACACCCCAAAACACATTCTCATCCTCCTCCTAAGTATGGCGATACCACATGTGTGAGACATTTACACAGCGTGGCCACATACAGAGGCCCAACATGCTGGGAGTACCATCAGGCATTTTAGGAGCATGTCGATCTTGTAGAAGTAATGATGAGTAGTCGGCTTCTGAGGAGCTTGTTTATTCGAGTATGGGAGAGGCACATGTAAAACTGTTTCTTCTAGTTTCACATCATAACTCCCTACTCCCTGTTCCCTCCCCAGTCCCAACACAGCTATGCAAATACAACAAGAACATATTCTACATTTGTTCCCTTTTAAAGAAGAGATATGCATGTATAAATGAAGTGTCATATAGAACCAACAAGGAGTGAAGCATAGCAAGGAACAATAACAAACTGCACTGTAAAACACAAAATGCTGAGTAAGAGTCAGTGTGTGATAAAGCCTTGGAACTTTGGATTGGGTTTACACACTCTTCCAGATTGAGTAACAACTTCTGGGGCTTGCAAGGCTGAAACCTCTTGCCTGTTGCCATCATAATTTTGTTCTGGTTGTGTGTTACATCCATTGTTGGAAGTGTCAATTGGTACAGCAGCAGGCGGCTGTGCTTGGGGTCCTGAAGTGATCATAAGCACATGGGCAGTGGCAGTACAGTATGATTTAGGTACATGTAGGAGGTGACGGTGGTTCCTTACATAGGTCCTACCATCAGAATGGACAACATAGCTGTTTGGTTGGAAGGCCTTTCCGTGAACCGTGGCCAGTTTGTCAAATCCACGGGTTGTCTCCACCCTTACCACCTGCCCAGGCTCCAGAGGAGAGAGACGTCTGGCCGATTTGTCATGGCTTATCTTTCCTTTTGCCTGAGTGTAAATAAAGCAGCCTGAACATCAGTCTCAACTCTTGGCAGGAGCTGGGATGGGACCATGGGAATCAGAGTCCTGGTTTGTCGTGATAGTAAACGTTGTGCCGGAGAAGGCATGCCATCCCTAGATGTGTTGCGGAGGTTGAGCAGGGCTGCGTTAACGTCAGAACCATCATGTGCACGTTTTTCCAAGAGATGCTTGGCCAATCTTACACTACGTTCCGCAAGACCATTGAATCTAGGCTAATTGGGACTGCTAGTGATGTGCTGAAAATCCCATTGGTGAGAAAAGTTCTTGAATTCTCAACTTGATGATGTTGCCTTGTCAGTCATCAATTGATAGGGAATTCCATGTGTGGAGAATATCCGCTTCAATGTCCTGATCACTGTGTTACTGGAAGTGTTTGGGATGACATCAAATTCCCACCAGCCAGAGTACAAATCTACCAAGACCAGGTAATCCTTGTTTGACCACTCAAATATGTCCGCTGCTGTGATAGACCATGGTCTGTCAGGTATTTGGTGAAGAGTTAAAGGTTCTCTCATCTGGTGCTGTCATAGAGCATTGCATGGGGCACATCTGGAAACTTCTCTTTCAATGTCAGTGTATTTAGTGGGCCAAAACATTGTTTCACATGCCCTTCGCTTAGTGAAATGAAAGCCGGGATGACCTTGATGGAGCTGTGTCAAGTAGTATTTCTGAAGAGCGTGAGGGATTACATATCTCTGACCATGCAAGATTATTCCATCATCCACTGTTAATTCATCCCTCGTAGAGTAGAATGGTCGAATATCATGTGGGATTTCCTTAAAGGAGCCAGGCCACCCATTGAGAATGATGTCCATGAGGCGCTGACAGGTGGAAACTGCCTGTGTTTCTTGCTTTAGTTCCTGAATCCTTCTGGATGACAACACCCCATCCAGAGTAAACACATCATAATCCTCAATAGCCCCAGAGTTATCAGAAGTGGGGAGGTGTGCATGTGAAAGAGCATCCGCAACAAACAGTTCACGGCCTCGTTTATAGATTACATTCAGGTGGTAATCTTGTAATGCTATGATTATTTATACTGTTTATCATGTTTCACCATTTGGGATCACTTTCTGTGACCATATATGTGTAACCATGTGACTCTATGTATTAATAAAGCAAACAACCTAACTACCTCTATATCCATCAACACTACACTATGACCAACACATTCTTCATTTAAAGTCCCACCCCTCCCTTATTGCATGTTTGTGCAATTCTATACAGGTGGTAACGTTGAAGTTTTAGCATCATTCGCTGGATGCGCACAAATGCTGTGTGCAGGGGTTTTCTCAGTATGGTTATGAGTGGCTGATGATCTGTCTACACAGTCATGACCATAGATATATTCATGGAATTTTACACAGGCAAATACTAGTCCCGATAATTCCTTCTCAATTTGTGCATAACGTGCTTCAGTCTCAGTGAGGGCTCTTGATGCAAAAGCCACAGGCCTCCCATCTTGAAGACAGACTGCACCAAGACCATGCTGGGAAGCATCAGCAGACAATACCACCAGCTTATGCGCATCAAAATACTGTAGGACAGGTGGACTAGTCAATTGTGCTTTTAATGTATCCACAACAACAGCATGTTGTTCAGTCCAAACACCAGTCGGCATCTTGGCACAGAAGCTGACGGAGTGGAGATGTTATCTCTCTGTAGTGATGAATGAACTTCGAGAGATAATTAGTCATGCCAAGAAACCTTTGCAATCCATGTTTGTCCTTTGTTTGTCCTTTGGAGCATGGAAAGCTTTGTTTTTTTTTCTGGATCAGGCTTGACAGCTTTATCCATGAGAAGGTGTCCAACATATGGTACCTCTGAGACCCTGAATCAACATTTGGTAGGGATGAGCTGCATATTGATGGTTCGGACATGGTCTAGCATGCATTTGAGTCGTTTGTCAAGTTCCTCAACGGAGGATCCCCAAATCAAGATATCATCCACGACTATTTCACATGGTTGGCAGCACCAAAAAAGTTTTTCTGTCAAGTAGATCCAATTAAACAGAAGATATAACCAATATGTACCCTCAAGGGTACTAAAAGCAAAGTATCATTAAGCTAGTTCAGAGTGATAATAATCAATGTTCGTAGTAGAAAAAGAGAAATCCTCCTTCTGGAAGCGGAAGGGGTGAACTCTTACCAGATACCAGTGGAGTATGCGCTGTATGAGATCCTGGAATCACCCGGTAGCCTCCGGTCTTCAGGTCCTCATTCAGATTTCTTCTCAAGATATGCCACCGCTGACATCCGTCTCAAGATCACTCCAAAAATGGATCCAAGGGGGGGTCAAACCGTATGATTCCAGCAGCCCATGTGGAAAGTGGGAGAAAAGAGGAGACCCACCATAGTGTAATAACGTTTCAAAATTTATTCAACAAATAATTCTGAACACTTACTTTTGAGATTAAAATAGAGCTCTTTGAATAAAAATGTTGCTGGTGACAGAAGGGAAAACCGAACCCAATGCGTTTGGACGCCAAAGGTCATCATCTGGGGTCAAAATGATGACCTTTGGCATCGAAACGCGTTAGGTCCGGTTTTCCCCTTCTGTCACCAGCAACATTTTTGTTCAAAGAGCTCTATTTTAATCTCAAAAGTAAGTGTTCAGATTTATTTGTTGAATAAATTTTGAAACGTTATTACACTATAGTGGGTCTCCTCTTTTCTCCCACTTTCCACATGGGCTGCTGGAATCATACGGTTTGACCCCCCCTTGGATCCATTTTTGGAGTGATCTTGAGACGGATGTCGGTGATGGCATATCTTGAGACGAAATTTGATTGAGGACCTGAAGACTGGATGGTACCGGGTGATTCCAGGATCCCACACAGTCTATACTCCACTGGTATCGGGACCTCGAGACGGATGTCGGCGGTGGCATATCTTGAGAAGAAATCTGAATGTGGACCTGAAGACCGGAGGCTACGGGGCGATTCCAGGATCTCATACAGCGCATACTCCACTGGTATCTGGTAAGAGTTCACCTCTTCTGCTTCCAGAAGGAGGATTTCTCTTTTTCTACTACGAACATTGATTAATATCACTCTGAACTAGTTTAATGATACTTTGCTTTTAGTACCCTTGAGGGTACATATTGGTTATATCTTCTGTTTAATTGGATCTACTTGACAGAAAAACTTTTTTGGCGCTGCCATTTGTTGTATTTACTGACTTTGCAAGCTGGTCTGTTTGCTGTGCGGGCTGCCAACTGTGGAGCTATCCCCTTTTCTGTTTTATATTGGAGTGAGCGCGGGATTCCTTTTTCCTTTTACTTATTTCACATGGTTGTCCAGCAAAGAGCTGTTCCATACATCTCTGAAAGACTCCCAGTAGAAATTCCATACGGCATCCGTATCTCCCATATGGGGTCATGAATGCTGTGAGTAATGATGATTCTTCATCCAGAGGGATTTGCCAAAATCCACATTTTGCAGCTAGAATGTTGAAGACCTTTGCCTGTGGCATGTCGGCGATCACTTGCTTTACAGTTTTTAATGGGTGATAAGGCCTCAGGAGAGCCTTATTGAGGTGCAAAGGATCAATGCATATGCGGACAGTGCCATCTTTCTTGATTACTGCTGCCATGGCAGACACCCAGGGGGTAGCCCTCTGCACTGGTGCAATGATGCCCAGGCTAGTCATCCTTTCCAACTCTTGCAAGACTTTGTCTTTTATAGCCAGTGGGATCCTTCGAGGGGGCACACACGGTAGGCTGTATAGTTTCATCCAAGCACATGTGATACATGACTGGAAGCTTACCAACACTGTCAGTTCGAAATAAGTCCTCATAAGTGGTCATCTCAGGAGCCTGTTGTACTGCATGTACTTATGGACTGAGTTGGATTAGATTTAAGCTCATGCTGTCTGGTAAGCCTAGTAGGCTCTTAACATTTCTGTCCACAATGTGGAATAGTAGCTTGTCCCCTGATAGAGCCAAAGTATAGTGCCCAGTGTCTGAATTGTTTGACCGTCGTAAGTTATCAGGTTTACTTTATTTGACTGATGAGTTTCAGCTTTGGGGGTCAATGCTGTGCAATGTGGATAAGGACATGACATTGCATTTGGCACCAGTGTCAATTTTCCACTTGACATGTTTGTTGCATGCTGTTGAGAGGGTGGTGAACATTTCTCCCTTATTTGCATTTAGGTCCACACTTTCACAATGAATACAGTTTTGGTGTTCATCACTTTCCACTTCATTAATTCTGCACACTTTTTGCAAAATGATTCCATTTGTTGCATGAGTTAAACCATTTGTTAAAGGCCGGGCATGTGTTGCGCTCAGTAGCGTGTTCAATACCACAGTTGCTGCATTGCCTTTTATTCTGTTGCACCTCAAACACTTCTGCTTCTCTTTTTAGTTCCTTAGTGGCCCTTTTAGAATGTTCAAACAACATACAAATCTTTCTCCCTTAACAACTGAACACGAACTGCTTCATTGTATATCCCACATACAATCCTGTCAGGTATCAGTTCATCTGTTAGCACGCCAAAATCACATTTTTTTAGCCAGCAGTCTCAGTGTGGCTGCATAGGATTGTATTCCTTCATCAGGTTTATGAGACATCATGTTAAATGCATGTCTCTCTATTATCACATTTCGTTGTGGTAAGCATATCTCATTAAATTTCTTGATTAAGATATCAGGGTCCTCTCTATCCTCTGTAGCTTGAAAAGTAAATGATTCATATTTATCCAATGCATCTGAACCAGCAAAATTGAGGCGAGTGTAAGCTTGTACCTTTTTTTTGACTATGTCTAAAAGTCCTGCATTGCTGTACACGTCCCATTCTCGTTTGAATTTCAGCCAGTTGTTAGCAATGTCATTATCAAAGATTAGAGGTTGTATGCCACGTAGATTCTGAGCCATGATGTTTCAGAGGGTCCACTTCTGCCACCATGTAGATTTTGTAGAAGTAATGATGAGTAGGCAGGTGGTTCTTCTGAGGGGGCAGTAGGAGAGAGACACATGTAATACAGTTTCTTCTAGTTTCACTTCATAACTTCCTACTTCCCTTTCCCACATCCAGTCCTAACACAGCTATGCAAATACAACAAGAACATATTCTATAGAGCATAAATTACACATATAATTTCCTGACTACCTCTTGCACTTTTGGAGGTCCTGGAGCACCAGGAAAATGGAAACACCCATAAAATGACCCAATTTTGAAAAGTAAACACCCCAATGTATAATCTATGAGGCATAATGAGTCTTTTGTACATGTAATTTTTTTCCACAAGTTTTTGGAAAATGTGGAGAGAAAATGAAACCGCATTTTTGTTTACACAAAGTTGTCGATTTATACAATATTTCTAATGCATAGCATGTACATAGCAAAAATTACACCCCAAAATATATTCTGCTACTTGTCCCAAGTATGGCGATACCCCATGTGGGAGACTTTTCCACAGCCTGACCACATACAGAGGCCCAACATTCAGGGAGAACCGTCAGGTGTTCTAGGGGCATACATTTCAAATCTAATTTGACTACCTATTATACTAGTGTGAGGCACTGTAGTGGCATGGATAGGCACTGTAGTGGCATGGATAGGCACTGTAGTGTCATGAATGTGGCACGGATGAGAACTGATGTGGCATGGATGAGCATGAATGAGGCATAAATGAACCATGGGTGGGGATGGCTGAGCCTGGATGTTGATGGCTGAGTATGGATTGGGATGGCTGAGCAAGGGTGGGGATGACTTAGAAGGGATGGGGATGGCTGAGCACAGATGGGGATGGCTGAGCACGGATGTGGATGGCTGAGCACGGATGGGGATGACTGAGCACGGATGGGGATGACTGAGCACGGATGGGGATGGCTGAGCACAGATGAGATGGCTGAGCATGGATGGGGATGGCTAAGCACAGATGGGTATGACTGAGCTCAGATGGGGATGACTGAGCATGGATGGGGATGAATGAGCATGGATGGGTATTACTGAGCGTGGATTGGGATGACTGAGCACCGATGGGGATGGCTGAGCATGGATGGGGATGATGGATAGATGGATGAACGCATGGGGATGATGGATGAATGGCTGAATAGATGGGGATGACTGATTGTTGGCTGATCGGATGGGGATGATGGATGGATGGCTGACTGAGCATGGCTGGGTGGTTGTGCATGCATGGATGGGTATGGATGGATGGATGAGTGGCACAGACTGGCACATTTCAGGGCTGTGGGCACTACAGATCCTGCCCACAGTGCTGCTGTATCTATTCTCTCCCCTCTCCTTTCACACTGCACCGATCAAGCAGGACATGCACTGGCTTGTTTACATCTGATCGTTCCATCACTTGACGGAGCGATCACATGGTAATGGGAGCGGCCGTTTACCGTGATCCGTCACGGATGTTTTTTTTTTTCTGATCTCATTCTTTCCAGCCTTGAGGAGAGATGGGGGGGGGAGGGAGGTCTTATTGACCCCACATCTCTCCATAAAGAGGACCTGTCACGCACTATTCCCATTACAAGGGATGTTTACATTCCTTATAATAGGAATAAAAGTGATCCAATTTTTTTTAAAAAGACAGTGTAAAAATGAAGTTAAAATAAACAATAATAAAAAAAAAATTAAAGCTCCCCTTTCCCCGCGAGCTTGCGCACAGAAGCGAGCGCGAACTTCAGTCGTGCCCACATATGTAAACAGCATTCAAATCACACATGTTGAGGTATAACCGCGTGCGTTAGAGCAAGAGCAACAATTCTAGCACTAGACCTCCTCCGTAACTCTGACAGGTAACCTGTAAACATTTTTAAAGTGTCGCCTATGGAGATTTTTAAGTACCAAAGTTTGGTGCAATTCCACGTGTGTATGCAATTTTAAAGCGTGACATGTTAGGTATCCATTTACTCGGCGTAACATCATATGTTATAATATACAAGAAAAACGGGCTAACTTTACTGTTTTGTTTTTTCTTTTTATTCATGAAATAGTTTTTTTTTCAAAAAAACGCGTTTGAAAAATTCCTGCGCAAATTCCGACATAAAAAGTTGGAACAATCACCTTTTATTCCCTAGAGTCACTGCTAAAAAACATATATAATGTTTGGGGGTTCTAAGTCATTTTCTAGCTAAAAATTAGGATTTTTACATGTAGGAGATGAGTGCCAACAATGGCCCGGATGAGAAGTGGTTAAAGCTGCTTTCACACTGAGGAGTTTTTTTTTTTTTACTTTTTCGTTTCAATATTTTATTGAAGTTTATATTAAGAGTAATACAGGAGAGAGAAATAGAGTATCTATTGAGTAATGAGAAGGTAGCGTAAATACATATAATACCATTGCAATGGTGAAGCGCCGACTGCGCATAATGCATGTGTACAGGCTACGGCAGTCTAACATTACTTTGTATCAGCAGAACATTGGTAACTTGGGCTAATCAAGTATAACAATTCAGTATTCAGCAGACCTAAGTAAACTGAGGAACTTTGTAAGCGTGGAGCAAGAACATACAAAATATAGCATAGGGAAGGGTGTAGAGGTACCGGAGGGCCGGCTCCCCAAATTGGGATCCGACAGGTGGCCCAACCTATATAGGGGAGCAAGGTCCTCTTGGGATCCACACCCTAGCATCCAGAAAGAGGAGGGAGTCAAATCGAGATAAAAGAAAAAGAGGAGTATTGAACTAGAAGGAGGGTTGGTAGGATGGAGGGAAGAGTAAAAAAGAAGGGGTTATCTCCAGAGGGGGGCACCAGCCACATGCTGTACATATATATGTGGGCATGATGTCGTATTTCACCTATTGTTTATGATCAGTGTATGGTCGATTTTTTGGGTTGGCCCCGATCGATCCAGGGTTGCCAAAGCTTTTCAAATTTGGGGAGTTGATCTAGGTAGATGGCCTCGGTTTTGGCGTGCACAAATGCCTGATTAATCCGGTTTGTAACTGGGATCATGGATAGCGTAGTGGTTTTCCAGGTCTTGGCAATAGATTGTTTAGCAGCTGTTGTCACATAAAGTAACAGTTTAAATTGTCTCCGGGTTAGGGTATGGGGTTTGCCATTCAGGAGGGCCACAACAGGATCAGGTGTTAACGGTGTTTCAAATATATAGGATAGGAGTTGGAAAACTTCTGACCATAGGGTGCGGACTATCTAGCAGTCCCACCAAATGTGCATCTGTGTGCCCTGGTCTGGACACCCAAGGAAGCATACTGGTGGATACCTCGGGTGGAATTTAGAGATCCTGGAAGGGATCTAGTTTCTAGGGCAACAATATTAGGTGAGGCCGATTTGGTGGCCTGCCAGATTTGGTTCCAGTTTATGTCATCACTGTAGGCAGGGAGATCTTTCTACCATTTCTTGGCATATGTGGGAGGCATTGTGGCAGAGGCGGATAAGAGTAATGAGTATATGTCGGAAATAAGACCTCGTTTGTGGGGGTCAGTATGGCACGCTTGTTCGAACAGCGAGAGAGATTAGATAGATCTATCAGGGGGAGGGTATTGTGAGTAGAAGTGTTTCATTTGCAAGTATCTGAAAATTTTTGGGGGGGTAGATGGTGTGTCTCACATAGGGTCTGAAAGGGTCTGATAACGTTAGAACTATAAAGGCGATGAGCCCGCAGGAGCCCAGCTCTTGACCAATTGGAAAAGGAGTGTGGGGCAGTCCATGCTGGGTAGAAGGATGGGTTGTGTAGGAAGGAGAGGATTGTGAGGTGACTGAAAACCGAAGTGCGTCTTAAGTTTATCCCAGACAGTTAAACCGTGTTTGGTGATTGGGTTAGTGATGTTGCGGCGTTGTGATGAATGCAACCAAAGGAGGTTGGCGGTGGATAGGGGATCACAGTCCACCGATTCTAGAGCCACTCAAAGGGGGACTTCCTTAGTGGCATGGTATTTGGGAAGTGTAGACAGTTGAGCTGCTTGGTAATACTTAGCAAAATTGGGTACACTTAGTCCGCCTCTTATATGAGAAGTATAGAGGGTGCGTGGAGGTAGGCGTGGTCTATGGGAACCCCAAATGAAGGCAAAGGCCTTGCGCTGAAGTATCCTGAGGTAGTGCGGCGGGACTTTGACCGGTAATACCCTGAATAGGTATAAGATTTTAGGGAGGATGGACATTTTGATAACTGTGATCCTCCCTAACCATGAGAGGGGGAGGGACGTCCACTTGGACATTAAAGCAGTAAGGTGAGTGAGCATGTGGGGGTAATTAGCGGAATAGAGATCTGCTGGGTCTGATGTGAATTTAATGCCTAGGTAGGTGAGGTGGGTCTCAGACCAGGAAAAGGGAAGGGAGTCTTTGAGTTGGGAGTGTAAGGTGGGTGGCAAAGAAATGTTTAGGGCCTTAGATTTCGGGCGGATTAATGTGAAGACCAGAGATTTGGCCAAAATCAGCAAGCAGCTTCATTAATTTGGGAGCTGAGGTTAGAGGTGATGTCATGAAGATTAGGACGTCATCAGCAAACAGACACAGTTTATGATGGTGACCACCCAGTTCAAGACCAGTGATGTTAGGGTTTTCACGAATGAGAGTTGCTAACGGCTCGATTGCCAGAGCGAATAGGAGGGGGGGAGAGGGGACAACCTTGCCGAGTACCCCTGTATAGGGGAAAGGATCGGAACGAAATCCCGAATAGGTAACATAGGCCTTAGGATTAAAATAGAGAGCTAAAATCCATGTAAGAAAGTTTGTACCAAAACACCATCTTTGAAGTATTGAGCGGAGATAAGGCCAGGCTAGTGAGTCAAATGCTTTGCGTATATCTAGCGAAATCAAGCATGTCGGAATGTGTCTCGTACGTGCTTTATGGGCTATGAGAGTAGCTTTGCGTATGTTATCACCGGCCTGTCTGAAGGGGATAAATCCAGTTTGATCCTTATGTATTAGCGTGCCTATGGTGGGTTGTAAGCGGGTTGAAAGGGTTTTGGCTAGAATTTTAATATCTAAATTGAGTATCGAGATAGGCCTGTAGTTAGACCATGCGGAATCATCTGAGCTAGGTTTAGAGATCATGGAAATTGACGCTGTGAGGGATTTGGATCTAAATTGGTTGGCTTTGAGAAGGGAGTTAAAGGCTGCCACCAATAGTGGGGCTAATAAATCAGAGAACCATTTGTAATAAGTGGCTGAGAGGCCATCAGGGCCTGGGCGTTTGCGTGGTTTCAGAGTTTTAATTGTGGCTAATATTTCCTCCACTGTAAGTGGATGGTCCAGAGCTGCTCTTTGTTCTTGGGTGAGAGACGGGAGATGTATGTCAGAGAGCATGGAGTCCAAGCGTGCTTGGCTGAAGTGGGAGGAGTCACTGTAGAGTTCTGAGAGCTTTCTGTGGAAAATATTTAAGATTTTCAGAGGGTTACTAGTGTATGAGTCGGTGGTCACTTTCAGTCGTATTGGTTTGGGTGTATAGTCTGCTTTACGAAGTGCAAGTGCCAGGAAAGTGTCTGGTTTATTAGCTTTCATATATAGAGTATATCTAGATTTACGGAGTGTTTTCTCTGCTTTCTCCATTAGACTTATATCTAATTCTAACCAAGCTTTTTCAAATAGGTCTCTGTTAGTCTGGGATGGGGAGCTCTGGAACTGATCTGTGGCATTACGAAAGGTCGTCTCTAGTTGTTTCAAGCACTTGCGATATTCTTTCCTGACATGAGAGGTCTGGCTGATGCAAACACCTCTTATGTAAGGTTTTTGGGCTTCCCACACGGTGAGTGGGTCAATGTTTGGGGTCAAGTTGGTGTTCAAATATTCTTGAAGGGCGGTGGAAAGTACCAATCTGTGAGCTGGGTTTGCTAAGAGACTATCGTCAATAGTCCAACTTCTTTGTGTAGGAGTCGGGACTAGGGAATAAAAGGTGGTGGTCACTGGGTTATGGTCAGACCATGCACAAGGGAGTATACAGGAGTCTAAGATCAAGGCAGCAGTTGCCACTGTGACTAGAATGTGGTCAATGCGTGAGAAGGTCTTATGTGGATGTGAATAATGAGTGTATTGGCGTCTAGCCGGATTGTGTTCTCTCCAGGAGTCGACCAGGGAGTGGCGATCTAGGAGCTGTCTAAAAGAAAGGCGCGCGGGTGGCGCGGGTACCGGGGACTTATCCAACGGTGGGAATATGACTTGATTAGAATCGCCGCAGACAATAACCATCCCTCGCTTCTGCGTGTCAATGAGTTGGAATAAGTGTGAGAGAAAAGGGAATGTTTTAGGTGCATAGTAGGAGATTATAGTGACGTCTTGGTCAAGGAGTTGGCCTGAAAGGAGTAGGTATCTGCCTGCTGGGTCTTTTTTTAAACAGAAAGGGTTTTATTGAAGGTAAAATATAGATAGTTACAGTACATCAGGTATGCAAACCAGTTCCACAAATCTTACAGTCATAGTATAGGCAAATGCATTGTACAGACCACTGATGAATATATAAAACTTTTTTCTGCAGCCAACGCCACCCCATATCTTATGTTACATCAACAGTCTATCTAAGACCAAGTCCACGGGGCTAAGTCCCGGAGTGTTCAACCACGGATCCAAAAGCTTGCCAAACTTGCTAGAACTCTTTCTGTGTTGGGATATAACCTTCTCCAATCAAATAGTATCTCCCATTTGGGATATCCACTCCCTTACTGTGGGGGGATCCCCCCTTTTCCAGTGTAGCAATATAAGCCTGCGGGCCTGAAAGAGTGCTCTAATAATAGCCTGCTTGGGGATTTCCTCAATAGGAAGGTGGTCTATAATACTAAGGATACAGTTTTTTTGGTTCTAGAGGTATGTCTGTTTGGAACTCCGTGCCGACAGTGCGGACCACCCCTCTCCAGTAGCGGTGTAGCTTGGGACACTTCGAGTCCACCCTCACCCCCATTCGGAATAAGCGGGCCGGTGTATAGTGGACACGTAATATAATGTACAATTGTGACAGGTGATGTGCCACATTGAGGGAACTCTTACGTACAGCCTGCAGCGCCTCCTCCCACTCCTCATCCTCAAATCGCCCCACATCATTTTCCCATTTACTCACTATCTTCTGCGGGAAGCTGGCCTGCGATGCCACCTGTAACATTGAGTAGCATTGGGAGATGAAGCCTTTCAGGGTGGAAACCTCTGCCATGTACTGGAATATGGGGTCGGTGAAAGCTCCCAAGCGGTCACACTCCCCTGCGCCCTTACAGCGTGTGCTAATTGCATATAGTAGAAATACATAGAAGCCGGAGCACGAAACTGCTCCCTCAGCTCCGAAAAGGGGCGCAGGCTGCCCCCAACAAAAAGATGCTGCAGGTGTGTGACCCCTTGCCTCTTCCACCGGGCCCCACAAGTTAGTGACGCCAGTTCTCCATAATGCCTGTTGTCCCATATGGGACTGTAGTTCGTGAATCCCTCCACATTTTGCATCTGCCCGGCCTTATTCCATACTTTCTGCATCAGGACATAAGTAGGGTATCGTTTATTAGACTTGGCATACGCCATGGCCTCCAACCCCTCAGCTACCCCTCCCACCCCTGACACATGTCTCATCAGGGCCTTGATGGGATCTACCACTCCCTGCTGGTCCGGAGCCATGGCTCTGGCAATGTGCTGCAACTGTGCTGCCAGATAGTAGAGCCAGGGGTTAGGAAGCGCCAGTCCCCCCTCATCCCTAGACCTCTGGAGCTGCTCCAGCTTTATACGCAGGGGATGCCCCAGCCATAAAAGGGACCTGAACCTTTTATTAATTATCCCAAAGAATCGGAGGGGAACCACCATGGGGCTGTTGGGTAGGATATATAAAAGTTGTGGCATAACCACCATCTTTAGTAAATTCACCCGGCCTACCATGGGCATTTTTAATTTTGCCCAAACCTTGATCTTAGCTCTAAGTTGGTATAACAAGGGTAAAAGGTTTAGTTTGAGATAGTCCCCCGTCTGTGATGTTACATATATTCCCAAATACTTGAGCCTAGACGTCACTGGGATGTCCTGCATCGACTCACCCTGATTGACTATATTGGTGTCTAACGGCATGAGGGAAGATTTCATCCAATTGATTACTAAGCCCGAATAAACTCCAAACTCCTTAATAGCTTTCATAGCTTCTTGCAGAGAGTTTTTTGTATCCTCAAGCAGTAACATGGTATCATCTGCATACAACATAAGTTTATCCTGCAAGTTGCCATATCTAAAACCTGTGATGCGGGAGTTGGACCGAATCAGCTCGGCCATTGGTTCAATGGCCATGGCAAACAACAAGGGGGAGAGAGGACATCCCTGAAGAGTTCCCTGGGACAGTGAAAATGGTTTGGAGATACTCCCTCCCTAATAGTGGCCTGTGGGGCACTGTACAAAAGCTGAACCCAGGTCGAGAAGGTGGCTCCAACCCCAAATTTATCCATTACCCCCCATAGATAGCACCACTCTATACTGTCAAAGGCCTTATGGGTAGTGTTGAGCGAACCCGGACTGTAAAGTTCGGGTCATTACCGAACTTTTGGGTATCCGAGACCCGGACCCGAACCCGGACTTTTCAAAAAAAGTCCGGGTTCGGGTCCGGGGTTCTGGTATTTTACTCCACGTGTTGAGAAGCTGCCAAGGGCAGCCAATCAACAAGTGTTTCACTGGTTTTCCCTAGAAGCCATCACAGCCATGCCTACTAATGGCATGGCTGTGATTGGCCAGTGCACCATGTGACCCAGCCTCTATGTGGGGCTGGAGTCACTGTGCTGCATGTCATATGCTCTCAGGATAGTTTAGGGAGAGGATGCTGCTGGCTCTGTTAGGGACAGATTGCAGAACATCTCATCCTGCATTACTGAGGACTAGGGAGAGATACTAGTACTGCTGCTTTGAGAAACAGATTTCATACCTCATCCTGCTGCACAGAACGATCTGATTGTGGACTAGGGAGAGATACTAGTACTGCTGCTTTGAGGGTGTTAGTCTAGCAAGACAC
>BLSH010455632.1:1367374-1382201 GCA_018402905.1 Glandirana rugosa | reverse complement strand
CATACTACTGTTCTACAGTCATCTGGAAACTGTGTGTTAAACTTTAACTAAAACCGGGAGAACCCATACTACTGTTCTACAATCATCTGGAAACTGTGTTAAACTTTAACTAAAACCGGGAGAACCCATATCACTGTTCTACAATCATCTGTAAACTGTGTGTTAAACTTAAACTAAAACCGGGAGAAGCCATATCCCTGTTCTAAAATCATCTAAAAACTGTGTGTGAAACTATAGCAGAGAGAAGAACAGGGATACGGGTTCGCTCTGCTATAGTTTCACACACAGTTTTTAGATGATTTTAGAACAGTGATATGGGTTCGCTCTGCTATAGTTTCACACACAGTTTTTAGATGATTTTATAACAGTGATATGGGTTCGTTCTGCTATAGTATCACACACAGTTTTTAGATGATTTTAGAACAGTGATATGGGTTCGCCCGGTTTTAGTTAAAGTTTAACACACAGTTTCCAGATGATTGTAGAACAGTAGTATGGGTTCTCCCGGTTTTAGTTAAAGTTTAACACACAGTTTCCAGATGATTGTAGAACAGTAGTATGGGTTCTCTCAGTTTTAGTTAAAGTTTAACACACAGTTTCCAGATGATTGTAGAGCAGTAGTATGGGTTCTCCCGGTTTTAGTTAAAGTTTCACACACAGTTTTTAGATGATTTTAGAACAGGGATATGGCTTCTCCCGGTTTTAGTTTAAGTTTAACACACAGTGTACAGATGATTGTAGAACAGTGATATGGGTTCTACCGGTTTTAGTTAAAGTTTAACACACAGTTTCCAGATGATTGTAGAACAGTAGTATGGGTTCTCCCGGTTTTAGTTAAAGTTTAACACACAGTTTCCAGATGATTGTAGAACAGTGATATGGGTTCACCCGGCTTATATATACTTTTTTCACACAGTTTGAAGATGATTTTAGAACAGTGATATGGCTTCTACCGTTAATTAATACTTTTCAGACACAGTTTGAAGATGGTCCACATCCACCTCCATTTTTGATTCTTTTTAAAATGCTTTTAGTTATTTCCCTGTCCCCATTTCTTTGTAGGGCACTTGTCCCACCCTTAGCCCCATTTTCCTTCCTTTTGCAGACCTCTAGGACTTTCCAGGACTTTTTTACAGCCATTTTTGTGCCTAAAAGTTTGGGTCCCCATTGATTTCAATGGGGTTCGGAGTCCGGGACAAAGTTCGGGTTCTGTCCGGACCCGAACCCGGACTTTGTCCCGAAGTTCGGCCGAACCAGCAGAACCCGAACTTCCAGAAGTTCGCTCAACTCTAGTCAGAAATAGAGTTGATCAAACCTCTGGAAGTTCGGGTTCTGCAGGTTCAGCCGAACTTCGGGACAAAGTCCGGGTTCGGGTCTGGACTTGACCCGAACTTTGACCCGGACCCCGAACCCCATTGAAATCAATGGGGACCCGAACTTTTAGGCACAACAATGGCTGTAGCAAAGTCCTGGAAAGTCCTAGAGGTCTGCAAAAAGGAAGGAAAGTGGGGGTAAGAGTTGGACAAGTGCCCTACAAAGAAATGTGGATAGGGAAATAACTTAAAATAATTTTTAAGCTAAAATCACATAAAAAAAATCAAAAATGGAGGTGGATGTGGAGTTGGAGGTTGAGGAGGCGGTGAAAGTGGCGGTGAAGGAGGAGGAGCCAACGCTGTTTTTTTATTTTTGGAATTTGTTTATTTATTTATTTTTTACCAGCAATGTAGATGCACTTTTTAATTTTGTGCAAGAAACAATAATCTGTCTCTTTAAGCAACAGTAGGAACCTCTCCCTATAGAACTAGGAGATGATTTTAGATTCTAAAATCATCTCCAAGTTGTACAGGGAAAGCCTCCAGCTGTTGCTTTAAGGGAAAGATTATTGTTCTAAACTCATCTTCAAAGTTTGTGGGAAAAGCCTGTTTCAGCCGCATAGAGCCATATTAGTGTTCTAAAATCATCTTCAAAGTGTGTGGGAAAAGCCTATTTCAGCTGCATAGAGCCATATTAGTGTTCTAAAATCATCTTCAAAGGGTGTGGGAAAAGCCTGTTTCAGCCGCATAGAGCCATATTAGTGTTCTAAAATGATCTTCAAAGTGTGTGGGAAAAGCCTATTTCAGCCGCATAGAGCATATTAGTGTTCTAAAATCATCTTCAAAGTGTGTGGGAAAAGCCTATTTCAGACGCATAGAGCCATATTAGTGTTCTAAAATCATCTTCAAATTGTGTGGGAAAAGCCTATTTCAGACGCATAGAGCCATATTAGTGTTCTAAAATCATCTTCAAATTGTATGGGAAAAGCCTATTTCAGCCGCATAGAGCCATATTAGTGTTCTAAAATCATCTTCAAAATGTGTGGGAAAAGCCTATTGCAGTGGCATAGAGCCATATTACTGTTTTTCCTGCCGTATAGAGCCATATTACTGTTCTTCCAGACGCATAGAGCCATATTACTGTTATTCCAGCCGCATAGAGAGCCATATTATTGTTCTACATTTTAGAACACTAATATGGCTCTATGCGGCTGAAACAGGCTTTTCCCACACACTTTGAAGATGATTTTAGAACACTAATTTGGCTCTATGCGCCTGAAATAGGCTTTTCCCACACACTTTGAAGATGATTTTAGAACACTAATATGGCTCTATGTGGCTGAAACAGGCTTTTCCCACACACTTTGAAGATGATTTTAGAACACTAATATGGCTCTATGCAGCTGAAACAGGCTTTTCCCACATACTTTGAAGATGATTTTAGAACACTAATATGGCTCTATGCAGCTGAATCAGGCTTTTCCCACACACTTTGAAGATGATTTTAGAACACTAATATGGCTTTATGCGCCTGAAATAGGCTTTTCCACCACACTTTGAAGATGATTTTAGAACAGTAATATGGCTCTATGCGCCTGAAATAGGCTTTCCCACACACTTTGAAGATGATTTTAGAACACTAATATGGCTCTATGCGTCTGAAATAGGCTTTTCCCACACACTTTGGAGATGATTTTAGAACAGTCATCTTTCCCTTAAAGCAACAGCTGGAACCTTTCCCTGTACAACTTGATGATGATTTTAGAAGAATAATCTCTCCCTTAAGGCAACAGACTCTACCTAGTCCAGTCGGATCGTTCTGTGCAGCAGGATGAGGTGTGAAATCTGTCCCTCAAAGCAGCAGTACTCGTATCTCTCCCTAGTCCACAATCAGATCGTTCAGTAATGCAGGATGAGATGTTCTACAATCTGTCCCTCACAGAGCCAGCAGCATCCTCTCCCTACACTATCCTGAGAGCATATGACATGCAGCACGGTGACTCCAGCCCCATATAGAGGCTGGGTCACATGGTGCACTGGCCAATCACAGCCATGCCATTAGTCGGCATGGCTGTGATGGCTTCTAGGGAAAATCAGTGAAACCCTTGTTAATTGGCTGTCCTTGGCAGCTTTTCAACACATGGAATAAAATACCAGAACCCTGGACCCGAACCCGGACTATTTTTTAAAAGTCCGGGTTCGGGTCCCGGACACCCAAAAGTTCAGTACGGACCTGAACTTTACAGTTCGGGTTCACTAAACTCTAGTCAGAAACAAAATCTCCCATTGGACCAATACGTTTACAATGCAGATGTGTCATATACACCCCCCTCTATGATATCTTACAATACGGTATGATTTTACTGTGGAGATTTAAAGATACAGAGCCCCAAATACCAACCCATTTATAAAAGCAACACTTTTCAAAAGTTATAAATACTTGAAAAAAAAAATCTCCAATTGGAGCAACATATTTATATTTACACCCCTTTCATGCATAAGTCTAATGGTTCTATGGCTCCCCTAAACAGCGAGTGGATTCTTCAGGGATGATGGGGCTGAACGGATTCTATCTATAGAACCGGCTGATTTACTGTTAAGAAAAATTTTCAGTACCCTGTTTTTTTATTGCCTTTTTTCTATTTATTTTTTAAATTTTTCAATGCCAGTGTTCATTTTGACAGAAAATTTTGATTTAGTTATAGTTTTAGTTTTGACTAAAATGCCATTTAGTTTTAGTAATTTTTTAGTCATCTGAACTGTTTTCGTTTTAGTGCTAGCGCACAGGGCACATGCTTGGTTCACATCCGTGCAGCCGTTCATTAACCACTTCAGCCTCGGAAGGATTTCACACTTTAGGACTAGAGCACTTTTTGTGATTCGGCACTGCGTCATTTTAACTGACTATTGCGCGGTCGTGCGACGTTGTACCCAAACAAAATTTGCGGCCTTTTTTTCCCCACAAATAGAGCTTTCTTTTGGTGGTATTTGATTCCCTCTGCGTCATTTCTGATCACCGCTATAAACAAAAGAAGAGCGACCATTTTGCAAAAAAAAAAACAAATTTCTTGCTTTTTGCTAAAATACGAATCCAAAAAATAATATAAAAAAAACATTTTTTTTCAACGTTTTGGCCGATTTATATTCTTCCTCATATCTGTGATAAAAAAAAAAATAGCAATCGGCGTTTATTGATTGATTGGTTTGCGCAAAAGTTGCCGCGTTTACGGATGATGAGAATTCATTAATGGGGTTTTTATTTAGTTCTTTTTTTTTTACTAGTAATGTCGGCGATCTGCGATTTTTAGCGGTACTGCGATTTTTAGCAGCGGACTTGTCGGACCATTTTGACTCTTTTTTGGGACAATTGGCATTTATACAGCGATCAGTGCTATAAAAATTCACTGCCATCGGCAGTGAAGGGGTTAACCTGGAGGGGGCGCTCTAAGGATTAAGGCTCCATGCACACTGGACGCTATCTGGACTCTCTCAGCGTCGGGCAGGAGACGCTGCTTAGAAAACGTTCTTTTGCAGCGTTTTGTAAGCAGCGTTTACCGGTGTCGGCGTTTTTGGCCGTTTTTTTTTCTTCATTAGTTTCCATTGACTGCAAAAAACATCAGACACCGATAGACTGGCATTTACTGGCGTTTATGAGCGTTTACCGGCGTTTAGCGGTTTTTGTGGTCAGGAGAACGACTTTTGAACGAAAATTCAGGGCGTCCAGATTACAGCCCAAAAACACCACTGCTAATAAAAGACAATAAACGACCATGTGTGCATGGACACATAGGATCAAATAAAGGGGCGTTTTTTTGGCTGTTAAAAAAAAACGCCAAAAGGACCAAAAACTGTAGTTTTTTAGATACAGTGTGCATGGAGCCTAACTGTGTTCCCTGGGCGTGTTCTAACTGTATGGGGCTGGGCTGGCTGGGGGAAGGGAGTGATCACGGCTTCCATATAGAGGAAGCCTGTGATCAAAGCCCTTCCCCCTCTGTCAGAACGGAGATCCGTGTTTACATACACGGATCTCCATTCTTTCACTGTAGGGGGGGGCATCGCGGGTAACCGGCGGACCCCCCCGGACACAGTGAGCGCGCGAGCGCGCCTCCGGCGGCGCACGCACACTCACAGTGCACGATCTCGCAGCCGCCTTCATATGACGGCGGTTTGCGATATCGAACCACCTTGTCGCCTGTCAGACGCCAGTCGGCAAGTGGTTAAAGGTTTCAGCCTGGTCCCAACTGAGTCAGGTGTCTGGGTTTCAGGCGGCCTTAAACCCGGGCACCAGACTCCAAACCCAGGAGCCTCCGGGTAGATACCCGGACGAGTGGCAACCCTACAGGTATGTAATCTCGGTCTTAAATTTTAGTTGAATGAATCTACTATAGATTTAGTCTACAAAAATTTTATTTTATTTAGGCGACTAAAACTAAAATAATTCCGATTACTAAGATATATCTAAAAATAAAAGGCATTTTAGTCAAAACCAAAACTACAACTAAATCAAAATTTGCGGTCAAAATTAACATTGGTATTGAAAAATGTAAAGCAATAAATAAAAAATAGGCAATAAAAAAACAGGGTACTGAAAATTTTTCGTAGCAGTAAATCAGCCGGTTCTACAGATAGAATCCGTTCAGCCCCATCATCCCTGAACAATCCACCCGCTGTTTAGGGGAGCCATAGAACCATTAGACTTATGCATGAAGGGTGTAAATATAAATATGTTGCTCCAATGGGAGTATTTACAACTTTTGAAAAGTGTTGCTTTTATAACCGATGGGTTGGTATTTGGGGCTCTATGTCTTTAAATTTCCACAGTAAAATGATACTATATTGTAAGATATCATAGAGGGGGGTGTGTATGACACATCTGCATTGTAAACGTATTGGTCCAATGGGAGATTTTGTTTTTGATCCATTTAGAATTAGTGTAAAAATATCACTATGTAACCAATGGGTTGGTATTTAGGGCTCTGTATCTTTAAATTTCCACAGTAAAATCATAACATATTGTAAGATATCATGGGGGGTGGGGGGGATGTATGACACATCTGCATAGTAAACGTATTGGTCCAATGGGAGATTTTGCTTCTGACTCATTTTAAAGTATTGCAAAAAATGTCACTTTGAAACCAATGGGTTGATATTTGGGTGTCTATAGCTTTTAATTTCCACAGTAAAATCATACTATATTGTAAGATATTATAGAGGGGGGTGCGTATGACACATCTGCATTGTAAACGTATTGGTCCAATGGAAGATTTCGTTTTTGACCCATTTAGAAGTAGTGCAAAAATGTCACTATGTAGCAATGGGTTGATATTTGGGGCTCTGTATCTTTAAATTAACACAGTAAAATCATACCACATTGTAAGGTATTATAGAGGGGGGTGTATGTGTGACATCTCTGTGTAATCATTATTTTATATATTACATTATGTTATATATTGCATCATCTAGTGTTTCCTTGTTGAAAATTCAACCAAAAAAACTTGTCTGATAGCTTGACCACTGATTTGGAACTGTCTGATGGCTTGACTACAGTATGGAGAGAGGCCTTGGACCCACCTGTCTTTGGATTTTATTGTGGCGTTACCAAACTCTAGGGCCAACACAGTTATCTTTATGGTGGTTGACCAATTCTCAAAAATGTCAAATTGTATTCCACTTAAGAAGTTGCCCACGTCCAAGGAACATCCAAGGAACTGGTTTGTGGTTCTCGAAAATGTCACATTGTATTCCACTTAAGAAGTTGCCCACGTCCAAGGAACTGGCATCCATTTTTACTAGGGAGATCTTTTGCTTACATGGGTTTCCCAAGGTGATCATTTCGGACAGGGGTAGCCAGTTTGTGTCCAGGTTTTGGCGAGCCTTTTGTGCACAGTTGGGAATTCAGCTTTCCTTCTCCACTGCGTATCACCCGCAATCTAATGGGTCTGCAAAAGGAAGGAAAATGGGGGTAGAGAGAACGAGCCAACCAGTACTTGGAACAGTTTTTATGTTGCTTTATTTCTGACCACCATAACAACTGGTCTGACCTGTTACCTTGGGCGGAGTTTGCTCACAAAAGTGCAGTCAATACCGCTTCACATATGTCTCAGCTTATGGAGAATTATGGTTTCCAACCATCCATGTTGGCTGACTCATTTGTTCCTCAGAGAATTCCTGCATTGGAGGAGCATCTCCGTGGTCTTCGTTCCACTTGGGTACAGGTCCAAGAGTCCTTGCAACGTGCCAACGATAGGTACAGACTCCATGCTGACCACAGGTGCCTACCTGCCAAGTTGGGGAGAGGGTCTGGCTGTAATCTTGCAACCTTCGACTCCTTGTTCCCTCACTGAAGCTGGCACCACGGTTTATGGGACCTTTCCATATTCTCCGTAGGATCAACCTAGTGGCTTACGCTTTAGCCCTGCCTTCTAATATGCCTATTTCAGATGTATTCCATGCCTCCTTACTAAAACCTTTGGTATGCAACCGCTTCACCACCTCGGTACTACGTCCTTACCCTATTCAGGTTGAGGACCAAGAGGAGTATGAAATACAATCTATCATTGACTCCCGTAGGTTCCGTGGGCGCATACAGTACCTGGTTCATTGGAAAGGGTATGGTCTGGAGAGGAGCACTCTTGGGTTTTGTTCTCAGACATATATGCTCCTGTCCTCCTCCGTGCATTCCATAGATGTTTTCCACTCAAACCTGGTGGCCCTCGGGGGGGGCATGGTGGCGAGGGGGTACTGTCTGGGTTGGGCTCAGCCCTCCCTTCTCAGAGCCGGCTGCTCAGCTGTCGGTTAATTGCCTGTGCTCAGTTTCCATAGTTATTCACGTAATGATCATATCCTGCTTGTCAAGCCTCTGCTGGCTATATTAACTGCCTGGATCAGATCTCCTATACCTTTGTCTTGGTCAACATATCCGGATAATCTCTGCTGTGTTTTCCGTTAAAGACTTTGCCTGGTTGACTTCCCTTCTGGCTCCTGATCCTGCATGCTGTTGTTTGACCACACTGATATCTGGATTCCTGTTCCTGGCTTGTTCCCACTACCCGCTCTGGTTACCGAACCCTGGCTGTTTTGCCTACGTTTGCACTATTTTACCATTTTATTAAAAGTGTGATTTTTTTTTTTACTGCACTTCTGTCTCAGTCGGATTCATGGTTCCTGACACTATTCTATTTTATTCTCTTTGAAACCTTTCAAATTCGAATTTGAAAACTATTCCAATTTTAAAACTTTTCGAATTTGAAAACAATTTGAAATTGATTCAAAAACTATTCGAATCGATTCAAAATCACATTTTGTCCAATTTTTTTTTCCAGGTTCGTTTAAATTCTGTACTATTGTAATTCGGAAATGTATTCGAAATAAAAATTCCTCCAAATTTCAATTCGGAACGAAATGAACTGCACATGTCCAGAATGCATCTGTAGCCTCCCTGCTGTAAGCAGAGGTGACTAGTTACATTTAGTTCTGCCAGGTGGCATACCTCCTAACCATCCCAGGATTTTAAGTAAATCCCAGTGTCCCATGAATCCGGGCTGAATCTTGCAGTGGAGTCAATTGTCAGAATAAGTTCTGGCACTTGACTCCACTAGTCCACCTGGCAGGTGCGTGCCTAGCTGCAACTGGCAAGGTTGAGACTCACACGTCTGTGCACAGCCCTGCCTCCCACCCGCCCCCTTTCTCTCTTGCCTGCAGAATGGGAGAGGAGGGAAATATGCTCTGCTCCACCTCCCCGTGTCCACCCACAGTGCAACCAATCCTCTGCCTGTGAAGGGGTTGTGTGGTGGGAATTTCGAAGCAGTGCTGCTGATGTCACTGCCTGATCCTCTGGAGACCGGCCAGCCTTGGGTAAGTGGACACAGATTTTAACTGAACTCTCACCTCTCTCTTCTCTTCCTTCTATCTAATCCTTCCTTTCTCATAATATAGTGATCCTTCCATGTACCATAGTGATCCTGCCTTCCATGCACTATAGTTATCCTGCCTTCCATGTGCCATAGTGATCCTTCCTGCCTTCCATATGTCATAGTGATTCTTCCTTCCTGCCTTCCATGTACCCTAGGGATCCTTCCTCCCTTCCATGTATCATTGTTATTCATCCTTCCTTTCTTCCGTGTACCATAGTGATCCTTCCTGCCTTCCGTGTACCATAGTGATCCTTCCTGCCTTCTATGTACCATAGGGATTCTTCCTGCCTTCCATGTACCATAGTGATCCTGCCTTCCATGTACCATAGTAATATTTTCTGCCTTCCATATGCTATAGTGATCCTTCCTGCCTTCAATGACCCATATTTATTCAGCCTGCCTTCCATATGCCATAGTGATCTTTCCTGCCTTCCATGTGCCATAGTAATATTTTCTGCCTTCCATATGCTATAGTGATCCTTCCTTTTTGCCTTCCATGTATCATAGTGATCATTCCTCCCTTCCATGTACCATAGTGATTCATCCTTCTTTTCTTCCATGTACCATAGTGATCCCTTCTGCCTTCCATATGTCACAGTGATACTTTCTGCCTTCCATGTACCATAGTGATTCTTCCTGCCTTCCATGTGCCATAGTGATCCTTCCTGCCTTAAAATTACACCTTTAATGTAATAGTAAAAATAATACAGATCAGGAGTGTAGTCAAAAACAGAAGCCAGGGATAGGAAGCCAAAACGGTTAATCAGACGAGTCTGGATCAGGAAGCCAGGAGTCAGCATTGTCAGAAGCCAAAGATCAGGAACCAGAAGAAACATCAGCCAGGCAAAGACCTAACAGAAACACAGCAGAGATGTTAACCAGGTGAAGACCAGGAGGGAATGAACAAGGTAGTTTAAATAGGGGACATACTAAAAGGAATGACAGAATGGAATGCCCATAGACCTTAACAGGGAGATAGAATGCCCATAGAGAATAATGGAACAAAATGGAATGCCCATAGAGAATAAAGGGAAAAAAATATATTTCAATTAGTGGCAGAATCTTTAGGCATATCAAATGAATCTTTAGGAAACCTGCTTTTAAATATCAGTGGCGAAGTTTAATATTGAGATTAGGTGGGATTTTTTTGCTTCCCATTATACTCTATGGGCATTCTCACCTTTGTCTTTCCATAAAAGCAATACTAATTCCACCTAATCTCAATATTAAACATCGCCACTGATATTTAAAAGTAGGATTCCTAAAGATTAATTTGTTATGTCTAAAGATTCTCTTGCTATTTGAAATATTTTATTCCATTATTCCTTATGGGCATTCCATCTCCCTATTAAAGTATATGGGCATTCCATTCTGTCATTCCTTTTAGTATGTCCCAATGAGTGGCTGGTAATTAACTGACAGCTGAGCAGCCATGAGCAGAGAGCTGCTAGAAGCCATTCCTAACCAATTGTTCATCGCAACATGTTTGCAGCCACCAAGCCACATGGTACTGCAGTACTATGCAGCTTGGTGTGGTACAATTTGAAAACGTAGTGCTTTGCAGAGCAACCCCATTCACTTGAATGGGTCATGGTCGGTGGGCAGTAGTGCCTGGCAATGCATCAGGGGATATAACTCCTGCTGCAGCCATGAAGCAAAGCATTATGGTTGCAGCATATGTACACGCCTGGTTGCTGCCTCTGCAGCCAAAGAGGAAGCATTTGGTGAGGTGGAAAAACCCTGTGGTTGAGAAACAGTTTCACCACCCCTACAACCACCAGTGTAAATGAGCCCTAAGTGTTATGTTGCATATTTCTGACATTTGAGATAAGACTTCCTTCTGATATTAATTTGTTCATGCAATTCTGCACTGTATACAGCAACTAGACTCAGCTTCTGTTTAACCATCCTCCTTTAAGCCACTCCCACTGTTAGGCGCATGACCACCAGTTGCTACATGATGTATTGGAAGTATTTTTAAAATGATTGTGTTGAGGTCTTTGTGTATCCCTAAGACTCCAGCTTGTGTTTTTCTTGCATCTATCTTGCAAGGTTACTTTGCAGTATAAGCAAGGAAGCTTAAACCTCTGCAGTGTGTAAATGTGCTTTTACTGATCAAAAATGCTGAACATACAAAACTATTACAATTTTAGGAATACAGTACAAGACTGAGAGATATCTATAACAAGCAAAATGCCTAGCAAATACACAGTAAAAGTATGTTTAAAAGTTACTTAGAGGAGAAGTCCAGCCAAAGCTCGTTTGGCTGTACTTCTCCTATGGATCAAAGGAGTGCAAACCGTTTTGCACTCCTGTGACCCATTTTCAGCAGAGAATGGACTGAAATCTGCCCTATGCTGACGTCACAGGAATCAGTCCATGCACCACGTCATCACGACAATGGGAGTCGGGATCTGCCATGTGCCTGGACCGACACCCATCTCAGCCTCTTAGAGAGCCGCAGAGAGCCCAAGATGGCTGCTCCCTGCCCCTCCACAGCTCAGTGCTCCAGTGAGCATGGGGGATTAGAAAGTAGAGGTGATGATTGACAGTCAGCAGCTCTCTGCTCGGGGAGCTGGGAGAACCAAGCCATTGGCAGTGTTTGATCGCTCGGTTCTCAGTGTAGAAGCACTAGAGGACAGAAGCAGCATCGGACTGATGCTGCATCCACCTCAGGTAGTATAATGGGGGGGGGGACTTTACTTCTCTTTAAACTCCGGCTACTGTGTGTTAATGATCTTCATTGACAACAAGGACTCAGGCTTCTTCTGGAGATCTGGCAAAAGCATCAAAAGTGTAAGATAGTTTGTCTTAGCGAGATGTGATGTGATTTATAGAAATAGTATAATTGTGGATGTAGTTCAACTCTGTGTTATTAAATGTTAGCCATGCCATATGTAATTTCATTAGCACTTAAACAGGACCAAGCGAGCTCTAAGGATCCAGCTGACTTGACACCTAGGTGGTAATAAAAATTCCCCAGCAGGGTGAACAAAAGTTGGCACCTTCTTGAAGCTTCAAACAGAAATCTCTCATAAAAACTGAAATATTAGCAGCAGAGAGATGAAAATAATTCCTTTTGCTCGTACCGGTGATAAGCTTCCAGTACATACCAAGCTGTATTTGTAGCTTGCTGCGGTTCCCAGAAAAACACACAAAACCATTAGATGGCGGTGGGTTGCGGCAGGTAGACCGTGTTTGGCACTGTCGCGAACAGAAAAAGGCACTGGTTTTGGAAATCCTATCCATGTACCAGTGGTCAGAGCTGTTCTGATCCGGTTCAACATTGGCCGTTTCGGAACATGAAACATCCTGTGTACTGGGACGGGAACACCCCCAGGGTTGATTGGCCAGGGGCTAACATCCAGCCCACAGCCATATTTCAATAAATTGGGGAGTCTCCATATTCCAGGGGTGCTGTCACGTACCTGGTGGTGGAGTCTGATTGTGCAGAGGGCAACCTCTCTTATGGCCCTGGTTCGGGAACCCCTGATAGAGGAAACAGGAGATTCCGGAGCACAGGGGGGCACGAGGGCTGGTGCGGATGCAGATGGTGTTGTGAAGATCCTCCAGGACCTCGTGCAGACAGAAGAGTGGTGATGCAGGCTGGGTTGGTATTAGGCAGGCTAGTGCAGTACAAGGGAGCAGGCAAGCGGGTCGTCGGGTGCAGGCAGGGTCGATAACAGGCGGGCGACTGAGGTATAAGAGGGTTAGGCAGAGACGTGGTCGTAGACAGGCAGAGGGTCGGTACAGGCAGAGTTCAATCAGAGGTCAGGCAAGCCGTGTCACAGATACAGGAAGACTGGAAAAACAGGTCACAGATACTCACTAACACGCTGTAGAATGGACAGCACTTGTTTCCTTGTGCGCACGGAGGGCCAAAAACGGCCAGGAAAGGCTATTTTCCTAACAGGTGCTCTCATGAAGTCAGTTCTAAACGGAGGGGTCTCCATATATTCTTCGACATACTTCTGTCCAGGGATAAGCTGCAAAAACGTAACGTTTATTTCTGTTTATTCTTTTTTATTTTCATAGCAAATTGCCAACTGCATGTATTGTCTGTTTATCTTTTTGTATTTTTTGTAACTGCTTTTTCTTCTGTGTACTAAACTAGGACTCATATCTCTAGAGAGATTGTTGTATTTTAGTGCCTAAATATTCGGTCTACGCTATGTTCCAATCGGTATGCAATTGCTCTGTGTGTAGGCAGATTGTATACTAACAGATCTGCCAGACGGAGATCTGTGTGTGTGTGGTGGCTCAGCAGACCAGTCGGCGGACAAACTATTGAGTGGTGGCAGGCTATTGATTATTGTGGGTTTGCTCTGGGTGTGTGGACAGTGGGAAGAGTGATTAGCACCGGGGGTTTAGCTTGCAGGATAGCTAGAGAAGCCCTAGAAGTGTGTATTAATTGCTAGACTGCTCCCCAACCCTTAGAGTGCACCAGATTGTATGTTAGATTTGTATCTGCCTGTGCGTGGTCAGCCAGCAGGATTGGAGTGGAGTCTCCCTCTAGTGGTGGCCGAAGGTAGTGCGGGCTATGAAAGCACAGTGAAGTCTTACTGCAGTATAAGTTTCCCCCTTACTCCCTCATATAACCCCAGTCACGGAATGCACGTTGCGGTTAGCTAGTTGCAGTGGGCGTGTGTGATTAGTGACACAGATTTTCCTTCGTTTGGTGTTAATGCATTATGGAGTCCCTCCCATATTTCTGTCACTGAGAAGGTGTTTCAGTCTTTGGCTAAAAGCTCATTAGAAAGTTAATTTAGAAACAAATCCAGTAATACATCAAAGGCCTTGCTCTCCACAGCTCTTGCAGTCTTCCATCATTCTGTCCATCATGTAACCACTTTTTGCTGCTCTTCCTATGGTTCAAATCAGAGACAGTCTGTGAAGTGGAAAACAAAGCAGACTATCTGTATCCTTCTAATAATAGAGAAACAGTAGACCCCAACCCTTCAGCTACAATCTCTCCTCTAACTGGCTTCTTGCTTTGATCTCTGACCAACACTTTGCTACCTGATTGTATCCACTTCTGACCCTCCCAAAGAACATCAATAGGGAGGAGGGGAAATATACTGATATTTCCCAGAAGATCACTGCTGTTTATTTTGGAGGTTTGATGTTATAGAGCCTCATTTTCCACTCTTGCTGGGAAGTATCCACTAACCATTCATAGTCCCAGCCACTGTCCTGAAGCTCATCTGCCAATGCAAATATAACTTTCCTGCCAGATTCCCTCTCATTCCTAGACAGGCTTCAGCATCAGATACGTCATTCTTGGTTTCTATGTCATGGGAAACAGTTAACGTGGTCCGATTATCGCTTCTCGTATGGTATAATCTCCTACCAACCCCGACCCCACGTCTAAGGTTATAAATGTATTCCAAGGACTTTCTTGTCCCTAATTGTCCATGGTGCAATTGACAAAGGGTACTGTATCTTTGGTTCTTACTGCATAGACTACGACTTCGGACAGATCCTTACTCTCCCTTAGACCGTCCTTTCAATATAAACGTAACCGTCTACTCGAAGTCCTGTCACCGACCCTGATACTTACCAATCACCTATGAAGGGTCGTTCTCACCTTTTACTCCGAGA
>BLSH010455632.1:1348084-1360094 GCA_018402905.1 Glandirana rugosa | reverse complement strand
TGGTAAATGACAGCGACTCTTAGAGGAATAGGAGAAAATAGACGGATACAATGTGCTTCAAAAGAGGAGAGTGTCAGAGAGGGAGGAGGATGGAGTACCTGATAGGTGCTGCGTGGTGCAAGAAGGATTCCCACTCCACCTCCCTTCCGTCCACTTGGTCTAGGGGAGTGTGTCCAGAGAAGGCCGCCATGGGAGAGGGAAGCATGAGCTGTATTGTCAGATTCATGAAGCCAGGTTTCGGAAATGGCAAGGAGGTTGAAGGAATTAGTGATAAAGAGGTCGTGGACGGCAGTGAGTTTGTTGCAGGCAGAGCGGGCATTCCAGAGGCCACAGGAGAAGGGGAGGCTGGTATTAGGAATAAGAGGAATAGAGACCAAGTTCTGTGGGTTGCGGCTGCTGGCAGAGGGTGTTGGGAGATGGGAGCGCCGGGCAAAGATGGATGATGGAGGCCCAGGGTTTGGGGATATATCACCAGAGGTTAGGAGAAGCAAGAGGGTGAGCGAGGTAATGTGGGAGTGTGATTTATATGGAGGGGCATGTCTCAGAGTCCTGGTGGCTCTTTCAGTACATGGATGTAGAATGAGAAAGAGTTGGTGGGAGCAGTAATAGGGAGAGGACAGAAGGTGGGGCGATATATAAAAGCTGGGTGGTGGAGAAGAGGGGTGAAGGTAAGAGAGTTTGAGGAGAGAGGACAGAAGTGCCAGAAGGAGTGGTACAGAATGCATGTTATAGAGTGGAAGGAGAGCTGAGTAGAGAGATGGGGTCACCTGCAGGTTGTTGGGTGTTTGCAGTGTAGTTTCCTATGTATATTCACTTTGTGCAATCGCTGAAGTGCAGAGATTGAAGTGCTGATCACTTGTAGAAAGCATTACTTAGAGAAAGCAGCCCCAGCAATGTGCTGACCCCATAAGGGTGCTCAAATTTATACTGGTATAAGGGTGGGGTGGAAATTTGTTAATTAATCATGAGTGATTATAAGGATGCCTAACAATCAAGTGGACCTTTCACTTAAGACAGACCAGAGATGGGCCATAAAGATAGCAGCACATAAAACTTGGGTAAGACACTACAGAGAAAGAAAAACATTATAATAATGCACATAGGGCAACAAATGGAAGAGGCCACATACCATAGCAAAGATACACAGAGATTAAAGTAGAGTCCAGTTAAGGGTGGATTATAACGATTATCTACTGGATCAAATAAAATTTTGGTTCTTCACCCCCAACAACGAATGATGGGTGCACACAGAAAAAGTAATTGCGTTAGGACATGAATTATATGCTCTATGGCCAAGCATATAATTAAAAAAAAAAATAATCATACCCAATCTCCTCTCTATAAAAGCAACCTTAACCACTTGCCGACCATAGTCTGACGGCGACAAGGTGGCTCGTTATTGCAAACCGCCGTCATATGATGGTGGCCGCGATAACTAGTATTGTGAGAGCGTGCTGCAGAGGCGCGCACGCGCGCTCACTGTGTCCGGGGGGCAGGGAGCGGGTAGGATGGACTCGATCGCCGCCAGCTACCCGCGATGGCCCCCCCCCCCCCGCGCATTAGGAGAACGGGGGTCTGTGTATGTAAACATGGATCTCCGTTCTCATAGAGGGGGAAGGGCTGTGATCACAGGCTTCCTGTATATGGAAGCTGTGATCACTCCCCTCCCCCTGCCAGCCCAGCCCCCATACAGTTAGAACACACTGAGGGAACACAGTTAACCCTTGGAGCGCCCCCTCCAGGTTAACCCCTTCACTGCCAATGGCATTTCTACAACAATCAGTAAATTTTTTATAGCACTGATCGCTGTATAAATGCCAATGGTCCCAAAAAACTGTCAAAATGGTCCGACGTATCCGCCGCAATATCGCAGTACCGTTAAAAATCGCAGATCGCCGCCATTACTAGAAAAAAAATAATAAAAACCCCAGAAATTAATTCTCATCATCCGTAAATGTGGCAACTTTTGCGCAAACCAATCAATAAATGCCGATTGCAATTTTTTTAACCAAAAATATGAGGAAGAATATAAATCGACCAAAACCGATGAAAAAAAATGTGCGAAATGCTGATTTTTTTTGCAAAATTGTCGTTTTTTTTTATTTATAGCGTAGATCAGAAATGACGCAGAGGGGATCAAATACCACCAAAAGAAAGATTTGTGGGAAAAGGACGCAATTTTTGTTTGGGTACAACGTCCCACGACCACGCGATTGTCAGTTAAAGCGACGCAGTGCCGAATCGCAAAAAATGCTCTGGTCCTAACATGGGAAATCCTTCCGGGGCTGAAGTGGTTAATTGCATGGAAGCACATTCTCTCCAAGACTAATAATGAAATTCCTTATACTAAACCATCAATTCCAACAAGAACAATAGAATACTGTAAGATAAAAGGAGTTGGTAAAGCAAGGGTTCCAAACTTATCAATGCCTACCAGAACACTTCCAAAACATAGAATGCCACTTGCCATTGCCTGCCACCAGATGAGAATGCCACTTGCCATTGCCTGCCACCAGATGAGGATTGTCACTTGCCACGCTGCCTGCCATCAGATGAGGAAGCCACTTGCCTGGCACCAGATGATGCCACGTTACCTGCCACCTGATGAGGATTGTCACTTGCCACGCTGCCTGCCATCAGATGAGGATGCCACTTGCCTGGCACCAGATGAGGATGCCACTTGCCTGCCTCAAGATGAGGATGCAACTTGCCATTGCCTGCCACTTGCCACATTGCCTGCCACCAGATGCAAATTGTCACTGTTAGCTGCCACCAGAGGTGGTGGCAGGTGTCCTCAGGTTCTCCACAGGCTGTCCTCAGTGTGGATTGCGGGAAAACTGTTGCGGGCGGGGAGAGATGACGTCACTCTCTGTCTCTCATAGGCCGTGGCTGCAGTCCTGTGAAGAGCAGCCTTTGCGGCCCTTTAAGAAAATAGCGGTGCGGGCAATGAGAGATGATGTCATCTCTCTTCGGCCGCCCGCACCAATGACAGTCTGCTCCACGGCGCGGACCTGCTATAGGGGTTCCTTGGCCCGGTGTTGGGCCGCGGCCCATAGGTTGGAGTCCCCTGTTTTTGAACAATTATAACACATACTGTGGTAGCAGCAAGATTAACCATCACAAGTTTGTGGAAATCTACAGATTCTCCTAATTTGTCAAAGGTAATCGCCAGACTAAATACTCAATCCCAATATGAGCTCTTACTAGCTCGCAAAAACTGCTCTGTTAATAAATATAAAAGTAACTGGCAAGAATGGCTTAAAAACCCAAGAGCCTCTAATTACTTAAAAAATTGTGACATATAAACAATTACCAGTTGAATATTACACAATCTACCTCTATTGTTATATTCATAAAGAGTGGACAGTTAGTGCCCAATGGGGTAGATGGATAAAAGGACACTATCCAGTTAAAATCATAGGAAGTCATTGTACTGTTTGGTTGTTGATCCGGTCGTTTGTTAGCTTAATACCAGCGCTCGGCTTATTACCCAGCCCCAATGCAGAGCTGTGCCTCCCGCAGTCAGCTTAATACCAACGCTTGGCTTATTACCCGCCCCCAATGCAGAGCTGTGCCTCCCGCAGTCAGCTTAATACCAGCGCTTGGCTTATTACCCACCCCCAATGCAGAGCTGTGCCTCCCGCAGTCAGCTTAATACCAGCGCTTGGCTTATTACCCGCCCCCAATGCAGAGCTGTGCCTCCCGCAGTCAGCTTAATACCAGCGCTTGGCTTATTACCCACCCCCAATGCAGAGCTGTGCCTCCTGTTACCATCATGCCTCCCAACATGCAGAGAATGACTGCAGCTGGGGGAACAGAAGTGGCTCCTAAATGATAGGACCGTGGCTCAGTCCGGATCAGGCCCATGGTCTGCCATTTAGTGATGCCTGCTCTATAACATAAAACCTTCCAAAATAAACATTGAAATAAAAATAAAAATAGAAAATCACAGCGCTAGGCTTAATACAATTACTCGCAATAAAAGTCCATTAAAGCAATCCCAAACTGTGATGATAAAGTGCTAATGCTGATTAGTCTGTTCTGGAACCGTGCCCTTAAGTGCTCAGACAGGGTGCCCCACATAGATGTGCACTCACCAATAGGAGTTGACCCACTTTCTCTAGTGTGGTCTAATGCGCGTGTGGGGTGACCCCTGTAGATTTTTATGTTTGCCGGCATGCTTGATGGTGTTCCGCCACATGTGTGCAGGAAAAAACACAATCCTCATTGCGCAATGCCTTTTAAAAATGTATTAATTAAAATCACCAAAAATGAATCTGTAAGGAAACATCTCTAGGCTTTTGTATGCCCGTGCGCGGCCACATGTAGAGTGCGCGTTCCTGCACCTGTGACCCCCTGCGATTACTTTTGAGAGACTTCCTGCTTCTGTGACCCCGGCTATTCCTGTGGACTCTGCTGATATTTGCCTGCCCTTGACCCCGGACTGTTTACGACTATTCTCCTGCCTGCTCCTTTGTACTTCAGCCGCCTGCATGCTACCGACCCAGCCTGTACCCGACCATCCTTTTGCCCGATCCCTCTGTACCGCACCGCATGCCAGTTGCCGACCCGGACCGTACCACTACCCTCCAGCTTGCACGAGCTCCAGCGGACTTCTACCTACCATGAGAGACTTGTCCAGCCCTCGTGCCCCCCCTGTGCTCCAGAGCTCCCTGTCCACACTACCAGGGGCTCTCGAACCAGGGCCTCAAGAGAGGTTGCCCCCACATAAGCCAGACTCAACCACCAGGTACGTGACAGAATCACTCACATTTAATGGTGCCTGTGCCTGGCACCCGATGTATTATCAGGTGATTTCTATGGGGAAATCGGCCAAAAAATGGTGTAAGAAGCCATTCCTGTGCTTCTGTCCGACCCCCCCAGGTAAACATGGGCGGATTTGTGTCACTGTGAGGCGATCAAGCCTCAACGCGTTTCAGCCAATAGGAATGGGCCATCATCAGGAAGCTCTGAATCCGCAATTTTAGGTGTGGGCAATTTATACCCTCACTCCAATTCGACAATCCAATCAAATTTTGTCACCTGCTGTTAGCATTTGAGTGCTTACATTCTAGATTTATGCACTTAGCAGAATGTTCTTTAGGTTAAAAACGTTTAAAAATTGAGATAAAATAGAAATAGAATTACAATGTGGATAGAACAATTACGATCTCCAATATTGCATTAGTGTGTTAGTGCTAACTGTAGAGAAACATTATGTGACCAGGAAGCCCTCTAGTGGTCAAAAAGTTAATGTTATTTTGCAATTATGGGTCGGTTAAGCAATGGGGTATGATCTACAAATAATTAATTTATATAAATGATATGTTGAAAAATGGATGTAGGGAGGGTATAAATTGCCTACACCTAAAATGGCGGATTCAGAGCTTCCTAATGATGGCCCATTCCTATTGGCTGAAACACGTCAAGTCTTGATCGCGTCACGGTGGCACACATCGGCCCACGTTTACCTAGGGGGATCAAGCAGAAGCACAGGAATGGCTTCTTACACCATTTTTGGGCTGATTTGCAGAACAGACTAATCAGCACGAGCACTTCATCATCACAGTTTGGGATTGCTTCAATGGACTTTTATCGCTACTAATTGTATTAAGCCTAGCGCAGTGATTTTCTATTTTTATTTCAGTATTATGTGATTTGCTCTTATGCTAGTTTTTCTCACTGCTGCTGGCAATTTTGCATTTTGTATCTTTCATTCTTAAAATCTATTTTAAATTGAATGCATATGGCGTTGAGGCCCCAATTTTCTATTCCAAAATAAGCAGCAGTGATCTGGGAAATATCAATATATTTCCTCTCCTCGCTCCCTATTGATGTTCTTTGTCAGAAGTGGATACAGGCAGGTGGCAAAGTGTTGGTCAGAGATCCAGGCAAGAAGCCAGTTAAAGGAGAGATTATAGCTAAATAAGAAGCCAGAGTCCTCATCAATGGAGATCATGAACACACAGTAACCAGAGTTAGGTAACTTTTAAGCTTACTTTTAGTGTGTATTTGCTAGGCATTTTGCTTGTTATAGATATCTCTCAGTCTTGTACTGTATTCCTAATATTGTGTAGCACCCTGGTCCTAAACAGGGCTGCTCACAAATTTAGGCTAGGTGGTAACTAGCCTGGCTTATTGTTAGGGTGATCCACTGACTTTTGCCCTAAACCTGAACCTGGTGCACCTCTCTCTTCTGTCACTAGGTGGCATTGCTGCCTGTGGCATTAGATTGACAAGGGCATAGTGAATTCAGGTTAGAAGTGGATAGGTTGTCCCAACAAATTGGTAGAAGTTTCTTTGGCCCCATGGCCTGCTGGGAGAGCCTATTTATTTAGGATGAGTCAGATGATCTTGGTTCTGTACCACCTGGATGGCTGTCACATACCTGATGGTAGAGTCTGACTTATGCAGTGGACAACCTCTCTTTACGGCTCTGGTTCCAGAACCCCTGGTAGAGCAGACAGGGAGTTCTAGAGCGCAGGGGGGCATGAGGGCTGGATCGGACACAGATGGTGGTGAGATGTCGTCCAGAGGTTCGTGCAAGACTGAAGAGTAGTGAGACAGGCTAGGTCAATAACTTGCGGGCAGAGCAGCGCAGAGGGATCAGGCAGTCCGATGGTCGGGTGCAGGCAGGTTCGGCAACAGGCAGGCAACTGAAGTACAAAGGGGTCAGGCAGAAGGATGGTCATAGGCAAGCCGGGGGTCGGTGCAAGCAGAGTTCAAGCAGATACAAGTCAAGCCGGGTCACGGGTAAACAGGAAGTCTCAGAACAGATCACTGCAGGACACTGGAATGCTGTAGAATGGACAGCACTGGTTTCAGGGTGCTGTCTGCCTAAATGGGCTGTTTGGCGCCAATGCCGGTGCATACGCACAGACGCACAGGCTTTCAGACCCGAGTACCAGGGGCAACTGTCTGGGTGGACGTGTGTTGTGTTACTCTCGGTTGCTAGGCCAGAAGCCTTAGGCTTATCTGGGAGCATCTGGCTGCTAGGCTGTCTGAGGCCTATCCAGGACTGTAAGAAGCAGTGCGGGGTTGGGGCTTCAGGCTGGAAGCCCACCCAAGTTGCAGAGGTTCAGCCAGACAGGGAACCAAATCATTGCCAGAGGTGAAGGAAAAGCAGATGCCATAAAGGGGCGACCATTCCTGTTGCCGGAGGCAAGTGAGGATCAAGGCCAGAGGTAAAGGGAAAGCAGTTGCCACAAAGGGGCAACCACTCCTTTTATCAGAGGCCAGTGTATGGAAGTCTGAAGAAGTACCAGAGAAGCCTTTTTACCAGCCGGGGATGGTGAAGAAGTGGGAAAGCCTCAACAGAGTGCCAAATCAGGGACCCAGAGGGTTAGCTTGGGTGAAGCTTGAGAAGTATACAGCGGGTTAGCTGTGGAAGAGCTCAGGTGATCCAACGGCAGCTGGGATCTTGGAAGTCTAGTGAGAGACTGGGAGCTCAGTTGCTATATGAAACAAATACAGTTTGCTGCAACCAGCTTAAAGGCCCTCTACCTAAGCTGTCTGCCTGTTACTATTTTTTTGTCTTGGAGTCTGCCAATTGCTTTTGCATCTGCCTAAGGGTGTCCTGGCCCTTCTTCTTAAGAGACAATAAATCTCTTTTTGCATTCAAAACGTGACTAGCGCCCATGTTTCCAACTTGGACTACACCCACCATACCTAGTAACCTGCACCTTGAGGAGGAATATCAGCTCTCCCCAACTCTGGAAGCATTTTTGATCAGCAAAAGCCCCTTATTACACTACATAGGTTTCAGCTTCCTTGCTTATACCACAAAGTAACCTTGCCAGACACAAGCAAAACAATTGGGGGCTCAACAGACGTTCAACAGAAGCAGACCTGTTTTCCGTGGTATGTGGCGTAGCTTGTGCTAAGTAAAAATGCAGCGTAAGCTGTGTAGGAAAATCAAAGCTTCAGAGGGTTCTGGTGTCCAGTGGAGTGTGCAGCTTACCTATCTGGGCCAGAGACAATGAGTGGGAGCCTCTTGCTAAAGCATTTGTGAAGTTTGCTTCTCCCTTTGAATAAGACTTGGGGTGTTAAAGTCTCAGATCATTTTGTAGATTTTAGCCTTAAGGGGTTGGATTTAAGTAAAGCAGAGAAGGAGGACAGTGTCCACAGTGGGTTGGTACTTCCTTCATGCTCTCTATACTGAATCGCAAAGGAGGGAGAAGGCAGAGACAGAAATGAAAGTATTAAAAGACCAGATAACAGTTGCTTCAGAGTGTGTTCGTACAACTGCTAGTTGGGCTGATGATTTGCAAGAGCTGTGTGCAGCCCTCATGACAAATCAATTAATGCCTTAAGGAGAAGGAAGGGCCATAAGTCTGTTAGTAAAGCCGGGTTATGTGTCATTGTCACATCCCAAAACTGGGATTGTGAGGATGTGCTCTCCTCAAATGATAGTGAGGAGGAGGAGATAGAGTTTGATGTTTCTGATAATGATCATCCAATGGGAAAGAAAAAGTGTGCCAGACCTCTCATTACTAAGCATAGGAGAAGGCAACGTGATAGAGAGGATATGGCAGATGGGGAGGTGCATTATCGCAACCCCAGAGATGTTAAATTTGAAGAAGTACGGGAGTTTACACAAACTGAAGTCCATGAGCTGGCAAAACAATACAAACATAGATTCGGGGAACCCCTATTGAGTTGGCTCTTATGTTTGTGGGATAAAGGGGCTCCATAATGCATTAACACCAAAGGAAGGAAAATCTGTACCAGCTAAGATGCTTTCCCCTGATCTCCAGAAGAAGCCTGAGTTCTCGTTGTCAACAGAGATCACAAACACACAGTATCCAGAGTTAAAGTGATTGTCAAGTCATGACAACCACTTTAACCTACAGGTAAGCCTATATTCAGGCTTACCTGTAGGTCCCGGGAATATCTCCTAAACTTACACCGTTTAGGAGATATTCCCTGTATTTGCATGTGCCGACGTCATCGGCACATGCGCAGTGAAGAAACGGCCCGACTTGGCCATTCTTCACGAAGTGTGCCGTAAATGATGGCTCCCATGTGCATGCGTGGGAGTGACGTCAGCGCAGCTCCTGCCAATCACAGCACTGGAGTCCGCGCTGTGATTGGTCGGTGCCCGGGATCCCGAAAGACGACGGACACAGCATGACGCCAGTCACAGCGGTGCCCGGGGACTTCTGCTACAGCGTCAATCTAAGGTAAGCATTTCATAATGAACTAGTATGCTAGCTCATTATGCCTTTCACTTGCAGGTGTTTTTTTTTAACGCACTTGACAGCCACTTTAAATAACTTTTTGCCTACTTTTACTGTGTATTTGCTAGGCATTTTGCTTGTTATAGAGATCTTCCAGTCTTGTACTGTATTCCTAATATTGTAATAGTTTTGTATGTACAGCATCTTTGATCAGTAAAAGCACATTTACACACTGCAGAGGTCTCAGCTTCCTTGTTTATACCACAAACTAACCTTGCTAGATAGACACAAGCAAAACACACAGCAATCTTATTTTAAAGGTACAAGGAAGCCCAGGTTTTGTCTATCCATTACCTTAAGCTCCTCCCACTATCATGTTTGGCCAAACCTATTTTTTTCTGAGGCGCACATAGTGCAATGCAGGTCACTGTCTCCCTAAAGTGTCCCTCATTCTCAAGTTCAAAAGTTGGGAGTATCTCACTTGGCTTTCCTCTAAGTTTAGTGTTACTGCTGTTTCTTGCTGCTGACAGTAGGTGTCACTAGCACATTTTTCAGTATACAGGGGAGCTGCAGCAATGCTGTGTTATGAATATTTATGCCCCTCCCCCCACCCAGGCCAAACACTAGGAAGTTTATTGCCAGTGGTGCATGCTGGGGAAGGATATAAATATTTGAGGAGTGGTTTAGTGAGCTCCCCTGTCCCCAGGCTGGGAGCAGGGGAGGTGTGTGTAGAAGTTTGTGCTGGTTGGGCTTGTTTAGGCTTATGACAATCATCCTGAAGCTGTCCTGCCTGATACAGCAGGAGGGTTCAGCACCCACAGTAGAGAGCCAGGAGAAGAAGTCCTGCTAGAGGAAGATGGCGTCTGACCCACAGAGGATCCTAGTACTCCCACGGATGGGATGCATGGAGGTGCCCACTGCCTGGTTGTGGAGCTCTGAAGGCAGCTGCTGGTGTTTTCCTGATAGTCCTTATTGGTGAGTGTGGTCAGAATCTGGGAAATAAGTTGCTGGCGGTATCTGAAGCCCTAAACCTCTCCCCCTGTGAGTGAAGAGCAAATAAACATCTGAAAAAGACATAGAGTGACTATCACCCAGTGTTATTTTCAGCCCTCCACTACGGCCATGGCTTAAAGCGGAGTTCCATCCAAAAGTGGAACTTCCACTCATTTGTCTTGTCTCCTCGCCCCTCCGGTGCCACATTTGGCACCTTTCGGGGGGTGGGGGAGCGAATATCTGTCTGACAGGTAGCCTGCCCCCACTTCCAGGATACCGGACTGCGGCGAATTACGTCAGCAGCTCGGCTCCCTCCTCCTTCCCCCACTGCTGGGCCAGGAGGAGAGTGCAACAGGGCCTTGTGCATGCGCATTTGAGGCCCGGCATGAAGCTGTAATGCTTCACTACTGGGTTCCCCTACCGGCAATGACAGTGGCAGCACCTGACAACTAATGATGCCGACCTCGCAGGACTCCAGGACAGGTAAGTGTCCTATTATTAAAAGTCAGCAGCTACTGTATGTTTAGCTGCTGACTTTTAATTTTTTGCAGGGGTGAGCGTATCTCCACTTTAAATTGTGGAATGATGTCAGCTGACTTCCGCAGTGTTATATTTCCCATCGGGGGGTCACTACACATCATTTTGTAGGTCTGCCTAAAAGGAATGTGATCATGTCATATCTTTTATCTATTTATTTTTCTGTAGGTGAAAGTCTGGTGGATCAGATTCTGCTGGATGAACTCGGACACTCACTGACTCCGGAGCTGAGAGGTAATTTTATGAAAAATATCACCAATTTTCTCCAAAGTGCAGAGGTGGTGCTATGTTTTCTCTGAATTCATACTTTCCTCTGCAGATCATACAATTTACATAACAAAACCGGATTTAAAGAGATTGTAAAGGTAGAAGGTTTTTTTTTTACTTTCAAAAAGTTTTTTATTGTTTATATTAAAGCAATAGAAGAAGCAATATGAGCAAGCTTATGCATAATCAGAATACAAAATCAGCTGTTTGAGATAGAAACAAAGGAGGCTCCAGAGAGCCCAAGTACATTTCTAAACAAATCAGCTATAACAATAAGCAAATACACGCAGATTTAAACTGGGTTGTCCCTGTCCAAGTCCGGCACCCCAAATGGGATCAAACTGTGTCGGGAAAGGACAAGAAGTCCCTTGACAATAGATGAGATAGCCAACAATCAATTTAACCACTTGCCGACCGTGTAGCGTAGATACACGTCGGCAAGTGGCACCCATTGTTGTGGGAGGACGTTATATAACGTCCTCCCACAATTGCGCTCCCGCGCGCCCCCTGGGGCGCGCACCTGGGAGCATCCGTGACCGCCGGGTCTATGAGACCCGACGGATCACGGTAAACGGCCGCTTGGAGCGGCCGTTTACCATGTGATCGCTCCGTCAAATGACGGAGCATCACATGTAAACAAGCCGGCGGAAGTGCCGGCTTGTCTCCCCCCTCTCCGCACCGATCGGTGCAGTGTGACAGGGGAGGGGGGAGAGGGGGGAGAGAGGAGATGCAGCGGTGCTATGGGCAGGATCTAAAGTGCCCACAGCACCGCTATGTGACAGGCAGGGACCCCCTGATCACCCATACACAGTCATACATGCCCACCCATCTGTCACACATACATCCATGCCCACCCATCAGTCACCCATACATCCATGCCCACCCATCCGTGCCCACCCATGCATCCGTGCTCACCCATCCGTCACCCATGCATCCCTGCTCACCCATGGCCGAACAAATGTACACTACGAGGCAGTAAACTGCCTCGCTAGTGTACCATTTGCCGGCGAGGTTCGCCGGCAAATGGCACTAGG
>BLSH010455632.1:1315848-1326129 GCA_018402905.1 Glandirana rugosa | reverse complement strand
AGTTGTCCAAGCCCCACCTGGCTGCCTCAGTGGCAGCCCCGATACGGAAGGAGTGTGGTGAAAATTCCAGTGAAGGGAGGCCATCCGCCTCCAAACAACGTCTAAAAAACCGCTGTGAACTGGTAGACCGACAGAGGCCTACCATCCTCGTGTATCAAAAAGGATCCACTACCCCCCGGGCGAGAAATCAAATACCTGTCCACCACCGACACCGGGCACATGACAGATCCCTTAACTGGGAACAGGGGAACCTTAGCCCCTTTTCCTACCTGATCAGTTTTTGAACCCGAATTCTAAGCACCACTGACCCGTTCTCCCTGGTAACATCACTCACCTGCAGGCCGCCATGAACCGTCGTACTGCTACTAACGAGCTCCCTCACCCTAAAGGCCCCAAAGAAGGCTAAACTAAAAGCAGCGCGAAACAACGATGCTTCGTATCCTGAAGAACAAATCTCGGAAACCCTGGACCCCAAACCCTGAAGCATGACAAACGAGACTGGTCTGCGGCGGTCTGGCCTGGCGGAACCCTTTCTGTAGCCTTTTAATGCCTGCCGTATCTTAAACCCTTTCGTAACATCACTAAAGCCCGACAACTTGGACCAAAAAGCAATACCTGCCAGCTTACGGTTGAGGGAGGACACCGAGGTCCCATTTGCAAAATTCCTGCCTATAAAGTACAATAAAGCGACTTCCGCCTCCTCACTGCCCTCGCCCACACCCGTCTCCAACAATAACCCTCTCCATTCGGACCAAGCCGTAGAATAAACCGCCCAAGTGCCCTCACTTACCGACCTCCGGATCAAACCTGCGGCGACTCCAAGGCTATCCGCCATAGCCTCTCTGGACAGGGTGTTCCGTACTGCTCTGCTCCCGGTGCCAACTCCCGAAACCTGTCCAGCTGAAAGCGAGACAAGGCGTCCGCAATTTCATTAGTTGCCCCCGGCAGATGTACCGCATACAAAAACACATTTTCTTGTAGGCAACGTAACACCAAATGGCGTAATAATCGCACCACTGGTGGGGACGCTGCCGACAATCGATTGATCACTTGAACCACCCCCATATTATCACAATGAAGCCTAACCTTTTTGTCACGGAATACCTCTCCCCACACCTCCAACGCCACCAGTACCGGAAACAGCTCCAACAGCACCAAATTCTTACAAAACCCCATGTCCCGCCATGACGCCGGCCAACTCTCCGCGCTCCATTTACCACCAAGGAACGCACCATAACCTAAAGACCCCGCCGCGTCCGTGAAGAGTTCCAGATCAAAATTACTTACCGGACCCTGTTGCCAAACCGACCGGCCATTAAATTTCTGCAAGAACATGTCCCACACTTGTAGGTCAGCCCTATGCTCCCCAGACAACGTCACAAAGTGACGAGGGGATGACACACACGACGTCGCAGACGATAGTCTTCGACAGAAAATCCTGCCCATCGGAAGAATCCGACAGGCAAAATTTAACTTACCTAACAGTGATTGACGGGCCCTCAGTTGGATCTTGCGCCGTCCTGCGGCGTCACGGATCTCTTGTCGGAGGGCCAACAACTTGTCCTCCGGCAAGCGACATTCCATGGCCACTGAATCAATTACCACGCCCAGAAAAGTAAGGCACGAAGACGGACCTTCCGTCTTGTCAGCCGCTAGGGGAATTCCAAACCGCTCCGCTACATGTTGCAATGTTGCTAACAAGACCCTACACAACTTATGCTCAGGGGGTCCTATACATAGGAAATCGTCCAGATAGTGTATGACTGAACTAACCCCAGACACTTCCCGGACCACCCATTCTACAAAGGAACTAAAATGTTCAAATAACGCGCAAGAGATGGAACAACCCATAGGAAGACAACGGTCCACATAGAATTGCTCCATCCACCTGCAACCCAACAAATGAAAGCTCTCCGGGTGTACTGGGAGCAGCCGAAACGCCGACTCTACATCCGCTTTCGCCATGAGAGCACCCCGACCGTACCGTCTCACCCATTTTATCGCCTCATCCACAGAGGTATATGACACTGCACAGTCCTCTGGATCAATGGCATCATTAACAGAGCCTCCCTTTGGAAACGACAGGTGGTGAATCATCCGGAACTTACCCGGCTCCTTTGTTGGAACCACTCCCAGAGGAGACACCACCAATCCATCCAGCGGGGGGCACAAAAGGGGCCAGCCATCCGTCCTAACTCCACCTCTTTAGCCAACTTCTCGGACACTACCTCCGGGTGCAGCCTGGCTGAACGCAAATTATCAGCGAAAGGGGGAAAAACGGTTAAGGAACACGGAATCCGGAAACCGTTCTCAAACCCCTCATCCAACAGGCGCGCCACAGCCCTGTCAGGGTACCTACTTAGAAAGGGGCGCAGCATGTGGACGTTCACCGGCGTCCTCCCCTTTTCCCGTAGAATCAGCGGGGCGCCCCTTCCCCTGTCTAATACAGCGGGACAAAGAGTGCCCCCCGCCGCATCCCGTACACTCGTGCCGGAATCGGCAGCTGCCCCCGAAACGACAACCCCCTTCGTTGTATTGCCAGCACAACCCCTTACGTTTAAGGACCGGCTGTCCTGGGGTCCCCGTACCGCCGCCCCCCCCCCTGGAAAAAACAAGGGGGGCCCCGCCCTAGCGGGCGTCATCAGCCTCATCCACAAGCTTATATCTTTGTGGTCCCACCGCATGGCCGGGCGCAGAGCCTTCCGTTGCCGGAACTGCTCATCGTATCGTAGCCATGCCAGCCCACCGTAAACCCGGTGAGCCTCGCTAATGGCATCTAACTAACAAAACAAAGGGGAACAACACTCAGGTTGTCTCTCTCCTATCACGCTTGCCAAAATAGCAAACGCCTGTAGCCAATTGGCAAAGGTCCGCGGAATAAACCGCGTGCGCCGACGATCCTCCTCGTCGCGGCGCGACTCCTCCGACCGCACCGGTCCAGGTTAAAACGTTCCAAAGGAAGTAAGGAAAATATGTCTATGTACTCACCTTTCCATATCCTGTCCCTTACCTCCTGTTTCAGGTGAGCCCCCAAGGGCCCCTCAAAACATACATAAACCTCCCCTCTTGCGGCCTCAGAAATCCCCGCGGCGGCCGCCGGCACCCCCTCCCCGGCACCCGCTACCAGCGCCTGGGGGGAGACCTCTGGGGAGCCGACCGCCCTTGCGGGAGGCGTAACCCATGCATCCGTGGGCCCGCCTAAATTACCCCCCGCCGGTGCTACCCCAGGCGCAGCGGTCACAACCCCCGCTGCGTGAGGGGGAGAACCCGCCAATCTGGCCGCTAGGGCCGCCCTATCCACTCCCAATAATAAGCATAAACTATCACACATGACAGAAAGGGAATGTGGTAAAGACTCACCAGGCTGCCCGGGCGGGGCCCCCACAGCCGCTGCTCTGGACTCCACCGCCGCCGACCCTTCCGCATCCGCGTCTTCTGAACTGGACCTTTCGCCCTCCGATCGAGGCGACGATCTCTCCTGGCGTGGGCGGATGACGTGATCAACTGGGGAGCCAGGCCGCTGCTCTTCCGCACGCCTCACTGAAGGCCTACTCCCGCGACCCGACCGTCTCCTCTTGGTGGTAGACTCACCCCTGCTGCTCCCGACATCCTCTTCTGGCCCGGCCGCACTGCGCGTGCGCCGTGTGGAAGTGCCTGCCGCTCCCCCCGACTGACAGGCACCACCGTTACCGCTTCCACGCTGAGTCGGCCCCCTGGCCGGGACATCGCCAGACGGGGCCACCGCGATCAGGTCACTCCCGCGTCGCCCAGGCGGGGCGGGGGATCCAGACACCGCCCTGCCCCGCCTGGCAGAGCTGCGCCTGGGAAGGGGATTCCTCCTGGGGGACCGGCCCGCTGCAGGCTGAGGAGGCTGAGCCGGTCCTTCCAGAGGGTCCGCTACCGGGCTCCCAGGGTGGCGCCTCGCTCCCGGAGAGGCGGCCGGGCTGTACCGCTCCGGCGGCCGCGACTGCCGAGCGCGTGCCGGTGCCCGCCCCCCGTCATCGGACCGGTCCAGTCCCATCTCCTGCATCCGTTCCAGGAGCCAGCCCGCGCCGCGATGAGCCGCGGCCGCGCGAAGCTGGCGCACCATGTCTTCTACCTCCATGAGGCCTAGTCAGCAACGCAGGCAGCGCAGGTCCTCTCGGATTCTCTCCTTGCTCCCGCTCTGCCCTGGGAGCCCCCGCCCTTGCTATAAATACCTGACCCGCCCCCTTATGATGAAATAGCCCTCCCTTTAAACTCCTTAACCCCTTGTGCGCCCAGGGCACCCTGTCATGCGGACCCTGCGCTATTTCTTTGCTTTTGCTACGGGTCCCTCTGACATACCAACATTGGGTGAATGGATAGACAAAGTAAACGTGATTTATAGCATGGAAAATGAATGCAATGAAAAGAGAAACCACTAACAAATTTTACAAGACCTGGAACAACTGGTCTCAGTTCATTAACTCAACCTCCTTTCTAGAACTCACTAAGTAATGCGTTTCAGAACAAATTGGCAACCCAAAATCGAGTCACAACTCACTGTAAAGATATTCCTAAATAACACATACGATTGAATCAAACATTACCCTATTAATTACTCAATAAATCGACTTACCTCTACATCACAAGGGTCCATATCCCTCGTCCCCCCCTACTTACTATCTTCCTTCTTTCCCCCCCTTCTTTTATTCCCTAAATAATATTTTACTCCAACCATATGGTATTATCAAACTGCTCTCTTATATGTAATTTTGTATATTGTTGAATCCGCAGACATTTGACTCTTGTTATAACTAATCAGCTCTTGTTAATTTTGTGTCTATTGAACCGATTGTCATAATTTTCAACAAGGCACGAAATTCCCTTTTCTCTCCCATCTGTTATATTATGATTACCATATTGTAAAAAATGTAACAATTTCTTTATGTAATCTTCTGTTTCTTACAATTAAAATAAACTTTTGATTGTGAAAAAAAAAAACATGCAGCGGTCAAACCTGTGGCAATATAAATATGTATATGTACACACTCTCCCGATCTGGGGTATTCACCACCTGACAGGGGGTATGTAGAATGTAACAGTGTAAATACAAAACATACACTATATATATTGAAAATTAATAATAAACCCCAACCTCTATCAATTGATAGCTCCACGTGATATTTAAAACAAAAAGCTGTGTAATCTTAATAAAGTGTCTAGCGCAGACAAATCTAGTAGTAATATCAAATCAATAATATATATACAAAAGTGTCCAGTGCCAAAAAATTATAACTCCGTAAAGATTGAATATTCTTGAATATAATGAAGTGTCCAGTGCAGTAAAGTTCTTATCCACTGCATTCGTGACTTTTTCAATCCTTCATGATAAGCGACCACCACCTTATGATAATGATTGTGCTTACCAGAAAGCAGTAAAGTCAAAGCCTGTATCATGCCAATGATGATAATCCAGCTCATGGGACTGTGAAACCACACATCACTTTTTTGGAGCCATGGTGACCGGACTTTACAACCAGTGTGCAGGCATGGATTCCATCAACGACCACACATCACCATATCTTTCGATTAAAAACAACGAACTTCCATGGGTCATGCAAACAAACAAAGCCTCCACATAGAGTAAAACTGCTCAAAGAATATTTATTAAAAAAGTAGAAAACTTACATCCAGTTAAAAGAAATGAGCTCATTAGATGGTACCACGTGTACTGACGCAATGACTTGGACAGGGCGTAGGCCCAATCTGACGCATTTCGTCTACATAGACATCATCTGGGGTGTCACTGATGATGATACTGATAGGCAGCACTGATAGGTGGCACTGATGATGAGGCACTGGTGGGCATTGATAGGTGGCACTGGTGGGCACTGGTAGGTGTTTAGGTGTTACTGGAAGGCACTGCATAACAGCAGTGCCTCTGTTAGTGGGACCGATGTCCTCTGTAGGAAGCCGGTGATTTGCTTTTTTTTTGTGAGGGAAAAAAAGGCAATTACCGATCTTTTGTTTACATCATGTGATCAGCTAATATTGGTTAACAGCTGATCACGTGGTAAGGGTCCGGGATCGCTCCCTTACTCCGATCTGTGATCAGCCGAGTCTCATTGACTCAGTGATCACAGGGCACGCAGGCGTCTATTGACACCCTCCCGGCAATTAACGCCCGCTCTGTAGCTATCATTCGACTACAGGGCGGGAGGTAGTTAAGGACAGTGATCATATGAAGCGATTTATTATCACATAGTTGCTTTGCTCCTTTTTAAATCAGAATGATAACAGAAATCGCCCAAATGGCCCTGATGAAAAGTTTTCACCCCCTGGAATGTTTGGCCTTGATACAGACACACAAGGTGACACACACTGGTTAAAATGGCAATTAAAGGTTAATTTGAGTTAACAGTGAGTTTGTCAGCTCTCACATGGATGCACTGAGCAGGCTAGATACTAAGCCATGGGGAGCAGAAAATAACTAACTGTTAAAAGACCTGTGTCACAAGGTAATGGAACTTTATAAAGATGGAAGAAGATGAGGATATAAAAGATATCCAAAGCCTTGAATATGCCAGTCAATATTGTTCAATCACTTATTAAGAAGTGGAAAATTCAAGGATCTCTTGATACCAAGCCAAGGTAAAGCAAACCATGAAAGATTGCAGCCACAACTGCCAGAAGAATTGTTTGGGATACAAAGAAAAACCCACAGGTAACCTCAGGAGAAATACAGGCTGCTCTAGAAAAAGATGGTGTGGTTGTTTCAAGGAGCACAATACGGCGATACTTGAACAAAAATGAGCCGCATGGTCGAGTTGCCAGAAGGAAGCCTTTGCCGTGCCAAGGCCATAAAAAGCTGAGGTACAATATGCCCAACAACACCTTTGCATGCCTCACAGCTTCTAGCACACTGTAATCTGGAGTGAGACCAATATAGAGCTTTATGGTAACAACCATAAGCGCTATGTTTGAAGAAGGATCAACAAGGTCTATAGCAACAAGAATACCATCCCCACTGTGAAGCATGGTGGGGGCTCACTGATGTTTTGGGGTGTGTGAGCTCTGAAGGCACAGGGAATCTTGTGAAAATTGATTGCAAGATGAATTCAGCTTGTTATCAGAAAATACTAGCAGACAATTTGCATTCTTCTGCACAAAAGCTGCACATGGGATGCTGTTGGACTTTCCTGCATGACAATGGCCTTAAGCACAAGGCCAAGGTGACCTTCCAGTGGTTACAGCAGAAAAAGGTGAAGGTTCTGGAGTGGCCATCACAGTCTTCTGACCTTAAAGTTATTGTAAAGGCTTGTTTTTTTTTTAAATAACAATCATGTTACTTTTTAAATAGCTTTTCTCCTACGTTCACTGACAGACCCTAGGGGAGCTGGGGGGGGGGGAGCGCCGGCCGATTTTGGCATCTCTGCCTGCGTTAGCCGCCGGTAGAGGTGGGTCGCTGGGGCTCTCCTGGGTACTGCCGTCCCTTCCTCTCCCCCCCGCTCCCCCCACTCCCCCCGCTCCGCACCCCGTTGGTACTCTGTGCAGACTGCCTAGGCCGCCATGCGGCGCTCCGCCGCCATTTTGCGGTGGATTGCCGCCATTTTGCCGTAGCTGCGGCCATTCTCTATGGGATTTTCACTACCATGCTGTGGCAGCCATTTTGCCGGAGCCTCGATCTTCAGCAGCCCTTTGGCCTCTAGTGGTTGTCCTCAGCGGCCATATTGGAATCCCTGCATGCTGAGATAACGTGCTGCTACCGTTTTTCCTTTCACTTTGCTGGGACAGTGTGGCTGGCTGCTGACGGCGCAAGCTCTCTGGCGGTCCTCAGGACGTTTTTTGTTGGCAAAACAGCAAGTATAGCTAGCTTCCTGGGGATGCTGGTGGCGGTGGGTGCAGTCCTCCTTGGTCTCCCTGGCGTTCTGAGGGGCGGTGGTGTGGTTACAGCGTGGAGGTGCCTCTAGTGGTTGTTCTCACTGTGTGTGGTCATTCTGTGGGAGTGATGGTAGATGACCCTGCAGGGACCTCTGAAGAGGATTTAGCTGCAGCGCAACCTGCGTTTGGATCCCTGGTGTCCCTAGAACAGCTGCGGGCGGTGTTAGGGTAATTTCTTCCCAGGGTGGGGCCGAGCAAGGCCACGGGGGGCCCCTAAAAAGCACCCCCCTCCCCCTTGTTCCTCAGGGTAGCAACCGGAAGTAGCTTCGGGGGTCACCGGGACCCCCATGGAGCTTTCTGAGGGTGAACTTGATCCCTCGGATGGGGAGGAAGACCAGGGGGCTAAGGCAGCGCACGAAAAGGCACTGGTGTCTGCAATAATTTCTGGCATTCGTGCCTCTTTGCCACCGGACCAAGATGGCGAGTCGCAGACGTCTACTTATGTCTGCGGGACTGCCAGGCCTCCTAGGTCTCCCAGAGCTTACCCTTATGATACATTCTTTGATCATCTGATCTATCAGGAATGGCAGCACCCGCAGCATTCCTTCACCATGCCAAAGCGTTTCGCTATCCGGTATCCCTTTGAGGATAATTTCATAAAGAAGTAGGCGTCCCCCTCGGTGGACCCACCAGTGTCGCGACTGAACAAGGCGACGACTATTCCCCTAGAGGGGTCGCCGTCGTTTAAGGATCCTGCCGATAGGAGGACGGAGGCAGTGTCTAAGGCACTTTTCATTTTGGCAGGATCGGCCTTGCGACCGGCCCTGGCGTCTGCCATGGCGGCACAATATCTGTCTGAATGCACGGCGGAGCTGTAGAATGATCTGGACTGCGGCAGAACGCTTGAGGCGTCGCAGAAAACAGAACATGTGTTTCACGGTATCAAATACCTGTGTGTTGCGGCTCTAGACATGCTCCTTATGTTGTCCAAAATGTCTGTTTTTGCAGTCATTATCAGACGGGTCCTTTGGTTGCGTTTGTGGTCGGGTGACTACGCATCCAAAAAAGGTTTAGCAGACCTCCCCTTTCAGGGTGGCCGTCTCTTTGGGCCTCAGTTGGACGAAATCATTAAGGATTTCATGGGCGGGAAGAGTACCTTTCTTCCGGAGCCCAGGCGGTGAGAATTTTGCCGCAAGCAGGGACCTGTCTCTTCGGGTCAGAAGAGGTTTTTTCGTGCCCCTGGATTAAAAGTACCATTTCAGTGTTTGCAGATGACAACAAGCTATGCAGTGGAATAACGTCCTTGCAGGATGTCTCCAACTTACAAGGAGACCTCAATGCACTGTCTAATTGGGCTACTATGTGGCAAAGGAGGTTTAATATTGATAAATGTAAAGTTATGCACTTGGGGGCTAAGAATATGCATGCATCGTACATACTAGGGGGAGTACAACTAGGGGAATCCATAGTGGAGAAGGATCTGGGGGTGTTGGTAGATCATAAGCTTATTAATGATATGCAATGCCAAGCTGCGGTTTCCAAAGCAAGCAAAATCCTTTCTTGTATTGTAAGAGACGTATGGACTCCAGAGAGAGAGACATTATTTTGCCCGCCTGTACAAATCTTTAGTAATACCTCATCTGGAATATGCAGTTCAGTTTTGGGCACCAGTTCTCAAAAAGGATATCAGGGAACTGGAGAAAGCGCAGAGAAGGGCAACCAAACTAATAAGAGGCATGGAGGAGCTCAGCTATGAGGAAAGACTAGAGGATCTGAATTTATTCTCTCTTGAGAAGAGGAGATTAAGGGGGGATAATCAACATGTACAAATATATAAGTGGTCCATATAGTGAACTTGGTGTTGAAGTGTTGAGCGAACCCATACTGTAACGTTGGGGTCCGTACCGAACTTTCGGGTGTCCAGGACCGGGACCCGAACACGGACATTTCAAAATACGTTCGGGTTCTGGTAGTTGATCACGCATGTTGAATAGCTGAAGGGCAGCCAATCAACAAAGCGTTTCACTGGTTTGCCCTTAGAAGCCATCACAGCCATGCCTACTAATGGCATGGCTGTGATTGGCCAGTGCATCATGTGACCCAGCCTCTGTAATCATCCGTACCGACACTACCGAAGATTCCCGTTTGGTCACTTTGCGAAACAACTAACCGACGGGAAGTCGATAAGTTGTACGCACTAGTTGATGGTCTTGGGCTTGCATAAAACTTTACAGGCACAAGCCCAGGGCCAGGACCTGTGGGCTTTCAAGCCATGCCTGGGGTTGCAATGTCATACCCAAGCGAGTTGTGAAGTTGTGGTTCAAGTGATATACCTGGTGAATATATAAACATGTACAACTAATAGGGGGGAATTAGAGGAGAAGAGTTCTCTCTTATTTAAGTCTAGGAGATCAGAAAGGAGTATCGACTCGAGGA
>BLSH010455632.1:1291079-1305972 GCA_018402905.1 Glandirana rugosa | reverse complement strand
TTGTACGATCGTAACGATCGTTGCGTTAGGCAGAGTTTAATCTGCAATCTGCAACTCTAAGCAGCAGTATTTGAAATCTCAAATTCCTCCAACAATCTGATCGTTGAGCACGATCGTAGTTTTATGCAGAGTTTTATCTGCAACTCAAAGCAGCGGTATTTGAAATCTCAAATTACTCCAACAATCTGATCCTTGTGCACGATCGTAGCGATCGTTTTATGCAGAGTTTGATCTGCAACTCAAAGCAGCGGTATGTGAAATCTCAAATTCCTGCTATCTGTCCTCAGAGCAACAGCACAGCAGTAGTAATCTATCTCAGGATGCAGGATCAGATGTTGTTAAAATGTCTCTAATCTCTCCCTGACGCCGTCAGCTTCCTCTCCCTACAGCTAACCCAAGAGCATGTGACTGCAGCATCAAGTGACTCCAGCTTATAAAGAGGTCACATGATGCACTGGCCAATCACAGCTATGCCATTAGTAGGCATGGCTGTGATGGCTTCTAAGGGCAAACCAGTGAAACGCTTGTTGATTGGCTGTCCTGCAGCTTCTCAACACGTGGAGCAAAATACCACAAACCCGGACCCGAACTTTTTTTGAAATGTCCGTGTTCGGGTCCGGGTCCTGGACACCCGAAAGTTCGGTACGGACCCGAACGTTACAGTCCGGGTTCGCTCAACACTAATTTTGAGGGCACAGCAAATTTACACTGTTATACAAGCTGTGCACTCACTACTTTACATTGTAGCAAAGTGTCATTTCTTCAGTGTTGTCACATGAAAAGATAGAATAAAATATTTACAAAAATGTGAGGGGTGTACTTACTTTTGTGAAATACTGTAAATCTGTTATAATAAGGTAATTCTGTATCTCATTGTTCAGGTACAAAAAAAACGGTTGATGTGATTTCCTATTTATTATTTCCTAAGTATTTTAAAAGGCAAAACAGTGGCTTAGTGATTATCACTTCTGTCTTGCATCACTGAGGTCATCAGTGTCAATCTTAGCCAACTCACTATATGCATGGGGTTTGTATGTTCTCCCTGTACGCATGTGGGTTTCCTCCGGGTACTCTGATTTCCCCCTACACATCAAAGGTAGGATAATTGGCTCCAGTCTCAAAAAATCTCAATTGGTCCTACTGTGTGTATGTATGCATGTGAAAGAGGGACCTTTGAATGTAAGATCCTAGTGGGTAGTGGGAGTGTAAAGCAAATTATTGGCACTATATAAATGGCAGTAATAAAACTAATCATCACTCTGGTAATCATTAAAGAGGAGTTTCAGTCATTTTGCAAAAAATCAAAAGTCAGCAGTAACAAATACTGTACTTTAAATAAAAGAACACTTAGCTGTCCAGGGATCCAGCGCTGTCCTCACCTGAGCCGGTTCTTTGCCGGTCTTTGGATACTCGGTGTCGGAATGTTTACCGTGCAAAGCTGGCTCTGATTTCTTGTAGCTTTAATGCCCGATCCCTACTGTGCATGCACGAGCCATGCTGCGCTATCTGAATGGTCCCGCAGCCTCCTGGGACCTGTGACTTGTCTTGTCCCATGAGGTTGGGGGGGGGGGGGGTCAAAACCACCCCCCCCCCCCCCACACACACACAATGAAAAAGCATTCCAAATATGATAGAGGATGGTAGAGAAAAGCAGAATTTCCCCTTTTGTGTGAAGTATGTATGTCAGTATAATTATTTTAATTGAATTAAAGTGATATGACCTTACAGCATATACCCAAAGATCTATATTCAGAACATAAACACTATGATGTCCATTTCTGATTTAACCCTAGTGAAATATTTCTATTATATTCCCAGATATTCAGGCAAAGCACAAACATCATCTGATGGAGAAGACTGAGACTCTGGTGGAGCACAGACCCCCAGGAACTACCCTGGAACCACAAAGATTCCTCATCGATGAGCGTTATGTGAACCTGATTGTAGTCTCCACCGATCACTTCAGGCAGCGTCCCCAGAATGAGATGATACAGACCGGGGTAAAACACGAGCAATGCTTAAAGGAAACACAAAGTGGACTGGAACACATTTCCCCCAACAAGCTGTTCCGCTGGAGCCACCAGTCACACTGTGTACCACATGCAGTAATGGTGAGCGGAGTGCCAGGAATAGGGAAGACCACACTGATGCAGAAGTTTGTCTATGACTGGGTGACCGGAAAACACTACCAGAGATTTGCCTTTGTCTTCTTCTTCAGATTCTGGGACCTTAATAGACTGGGAGAGGTCAGCTTGGAGGAGATGATCCTTCATCAGTATCCATATCTGGAGGGCCATATTGGAGATATTTTACAAGATCCAGAGAGACTTCTGTTTATATTTGATGGCTTAGATGATTGTGTTCAAACTGATTTCAGATCAATTCGTTTGTGCACATATACCGATCACAGAACACATTTTGGGGAGATTGTGGTCAGTTTGGTGAGGCAGAGACTTCTGAAGGGTTGCTCTGTGCTGATGACCAGCCGCCCAACCAGACTGGCATTTGTTGATGCCGGTGGCTTCCAGAGAATAGCTGAGATCATGGGATTTCTCCATGAAGGCAGATTGATCTTCTTTAATAATTTCTTTGGAGATGAGGAATTGTCAGAGAAGGCTTTTCATTATGTGCAGGAGAATGACATGCTGTACACTTTGTGTTATATCCCATCATACTGCTGGATCATCTGTACAACGTTATCAATGTGCTTCAGATCCCAACCAACCATCACTGATCAGCTGATGACATCATTACCCAAAACAGTGACACAACTCTTTGTGACTTTTGTCTCCAACATTCTGGCCAATCACAGCCAGAATAAAGATGGCGATCACACTGCCCGGGAACTGCTGGCATCTATTGGGTGGATGGCAGAACATGGAGTCATGAATCGCATGATTGTATTTGATGAGAGTCATCTGGAGTCATTCGGTGTGAGAAATGATAATCCTCTCTTTTCATCTTTCATGATGGAATCTGGTCGGCCTCCTGATGTGGATTTCACCTTCTTACATCTCACTCTTCAGGAGTTTTTTGCTGCTTTAGTCCATTTTACTAACTATAATCCTGACAGATTACAGAAAACACTCGATGAGGCTGAATCTTACAATGATGGCCGTGCTGAAATATTCCTCCGTTTCCTCTGCGGTCTCTCAGACTCTTCTACTAGATCCATGTTAGAGTCTCATGTGGGGGAATTGTCTGCTCAGGCTGGCAGACATCTCATCGCCTGGATCCAGAAGAAAATCACAGAACAAAGATCTGATAAATCTATAATAGGCAACAAAAAACGTCTTAATGTATTCTACTATCTCTATGAGAGCAGGAATGAGGCTCTGGTGTCACAATCTATTGGATCATATAAAGCTGACTTTTCTGGTGTCCCCCTCAGCCCTATGGACTGCTCTGTGCTGTCTATTATCCTTCAGTCCTGCAGAGAGACACAAGAAATAAATCTAAGTTTATGTCACATTCAGAGTGAAGGACTGAGGAAACTGATACCGGCTATAGAAAACATCAAGAGTTTAAGGTAAATATTAAATATGATTAATAACATTGCTGTATTAAATTGGTATTTTCAGGTATTTCCAAAGAGATCTATTATTATTAATTATTGATTAATTATTATTGTGATTTATTTCCTTCTGAACACATCAGATATTATGTAACCTTTTCACGACCGCAGGGAGGGCATCATATGATGTCCTCCGGTGATCATGCTTCCTGCCAGAGGCGTAAATAGAGCCTTCAGCGCCCCGGTGCAAGAAATTATGAAGGGCCCCCTGATCCCTGGCCAGGGCCCTTCCCTCTTCCCACTGATCCTGGGGCCCTTTACTCTATCTGCCATCTTCGGGCCTCCCCATGGTGGTGAAATGCCAGGGCCCGGTCACAATTGCACCCTTTGCAATCCTGATAGTTCCCTCACTGGTGTCAGTAGTTTTTCATTTTTATTATTTTTTTTTACCATTTCATTTTATTTTTAAAAATTTTTTAGGAGCTCTGTTGGGGGGCTTTGATGAGATATCAGGGGTCTAAACAAACCTCAGCTCTCAATTTCCATCTGTGTAGCCTCAGCTGCACAGAATGAATGGACAGGAATAGCTGTGCACAGAGCCTCCCATTCATTCAGAAATGTAAGTGTAGTAAAAACAGTTTACTATGCTTCAGTTATGAAGCAATTGGTGCCAATCACTGACTCTGTTTATTCAGAAAAGGAAGGAGCCGGTAAATGACAAATTTACTGACCCGCTCCCATCTGTCCATCATGACACATCTTCTAAAGCAGCTGGCAGGAGAGAGGAGGAGGGGAAGACAGCAGCTCTGTGGGGGAAGGGAAGCACACAGGGACCCTGGAAACAGCAGAAGGCAAGTAAACTGGATAGGAGAGGTGGCGGGGGCAGCATATAGAGGAACCAATCTCCTCCATGAAAATGGAGGAGATTGGTTCCTCTAAATGCCACCCCTGGCATCCCTCCTATCCAGGTGTACAATGGAGGCACATGGGCCCCCTGGACCATGGAGCCCGGTTGCAATTGCAACCCCTATCTTTGCGCCCCTGCTTCCCACACGCCCACTGCGGCACGCATCGGCCATGATCTGTGATCAGGGTAAAGAGCCAATCACAAAGGCTCTTTACCTTGTGACCATCTATGTTCAATCATTGCTGATCACAGTGTAGACAGGAATTGCCGGTTATTGAATTCCTCTTCTCATGCTGACAGCACATGAGGAGAGGAGAGCCAATAACAGGCAAATCCACACTGGGGAAATCTAAACTGATAATCAGGGTCCTGGTGATCAGTGCAGCCCCAACAGTGCCAATCAGTGCTGCAAGTCAGAGACCACGAGTGCTGCAAATCAGTGCCCACCAGCACTGACTATCAGTGATGCCATCAGTATCACCTATCAGTACACATCACTGCCACCTATCAGTACACATCACTGCCACCTATCAGAGCCCATCATTGCTGCCTATCAGAGCCCATCAGTACAGGATATCAGTGACCATCAGTGAATGCTTATCAGCTCACATCAGTGAAGGAGAAAAAGTACTTATCTACAAACTTTTAAAACAAACTAAGAAAACCTTTTTTTCAAAATTTGTGGTCGTTTTGTTATTTGTTTAGCAAAAAAATAAAAATCAAGTGTCAATTGATTACCCCCAAAAGAAAGCTCTCGTTGTCTCAAAGTTGTCTCAAAAAAATGATAAAAATTTAATTTGGATACAGTGTTGCATAACTGCGCAATTGTAATTCAAAGTGTGCCAGCGCTGAAAGCTGAAAATTGGCCTGGGCAGGAAGGTGGTGAAAGTAGGCAAGGAGTTAAATTAGAATTAAAGGTAATTTTTTTTTTTCATTTTGGATAGCATAAGGGAAGGTTATAACCCCTGTCAGTTTTGTTTTAGATTTGTATCCCATAGGGAAGATTTCCCTTCACTTCCTGTCCCATAGCCAAAACATGGAATGAGAGGAAGTCCTTCCAAAGTGAGATAATCCCTGGTTGTCATCAGAACCCCTTTGGAAAATTTCACCATTATTCATGTTCTGGCGACAACCCAAAATGTGGGATTATCTTTGCACTTTACTTTGTGATTAACGGTAAACAGGACAAATAGAGAGGGCGAATCTCCCAAATGGAGACACAGATAGCAATAAAAAATAACATGGGCTCCACTCAGAACAAACTGCACTCCTGTGATCCATAGGAGACATACAGCCAAAAAATAGCTTTGGCTATACTTCTCCTTTAAGATTGGCAATAGTGAATGGATCTGGATAGAAAACTGGTTACAAGAGTGCATCCAAAGGGTGTTGATAAATAACGCATCTCCTGAATGTTCTGGAGTTGAAATGGGATGCCCCAGGGCTCTGACCCGGGACCAATTATGTTTAACTTGCACGTACTGTAAGACCCCTTTCACATTAAGGCAACTTACAGGAATTTTTGCGCTAAAAATAGCGCCCCTAAACTGCCTCCTAACCCAACCCAATGTGAAAGCCCGAGTGCTTTCACACTGTGGCAGTGCGCTTGCAGGATGGGAAAAAAGTCCTGCAAGCAGCATCTACACCGCATCCTCCACCACCCTGCCCAGTGAAATGAATGGGCAGGTGTTGAGGTGCTTTGTGTGAAGTGTCCCTGTCGGAGGGTAGAGAGAAGGTTGGTGCTATTGTCGCATGCAACCATTCCTGGCTCAAGCACATGTGGCGTCAACCACCCCTGAGCCTGCCCCCGCAGACCTGACACAATCTCAGCCCCTGTGTAGCTCCTGTCCCCTAGGCAGACCAACTCAAGCTCTGCATGGCATCTCTTAGCCTGACTGCTTACATAGCCCCTAGAACACTTTGCAAGGAGGAAGCAGATGTGGCAAAGATCAGCACCATCGTTTTGGAGGCATGGTGGTGGAACTAGTTCCAACACTGAACCCTGTCCTGCAACTTTCCCAGATGCCAGAAGAGTTACTCAGTGTGCCATGAAGGAAAGATAACGTCTCTGATCGTGTCTGCTAGATCATGAGTCAGCGGTAATATGTACTTTCTTGCTGACCACCCTGTTCAAGGAGGCCAAAACATTTCCTTCCATATGACAGTAGAGCACTGGAATGGCCTTACATGAAAAGAATTGTCTTTTGGGAACCTGCCACTGTGGTACAGCACATTCCACAAATTCACGAAAGGGGGCTGCGTGTACCAGCTGAAAAGGCAGCAGTTGGAGTGCTAGCAATTTGACCAAGCTAGCATTCAAATGTTGAGCATGTAGATGGCTGGAACAGTATTTATTTTTACGGTTCAGCAACTGGGGTAGGGAAATTTGCCTGCTGACATCAACTGGTGGTGTACTGCTAGCAGATTTGCTGCAAGTACTTGTGGCACCCATTGCTATACCTTCATTTCTCCCAGTGCAGGCTTTTGGGAGGACTGGAGGTATAGTAGGGGTTGAGGTCCCAGATGAGGAGCAAGGAGAAGTTTGCCTTGTTGTATGATGTGACTCTTTGAGGTGCTGTTTTCAATGGACTGCATGGCAGGTTGCCATATGTCTTGTCAAGCATGTAGTGCTCAAGCAGATGCTGTTCTGGCCACGCTTGATCCGCTTCAGACATAGATTGCAAACAGCAATGCTGCGATATACTCAACAAGTGTTGAAAAAAGCCCACACCATTAAAGTTTTGGAAGTCAGTGGGGAGTCAGCAGCGCCCTGCACCTGTGGGGCTCTGTGGTGTGATGCAATAGAGTGGCTGCCTTAAGCTGGCCCCTGGAGGATATCCTGCCTTGTTGGAGTTGTGCCTCTAACTCCTCCTCCTCATTTTCCTCCTCTCTTATCTCAGGCCTCTGTCACTGGAGCAAGCTTTACAGTATGCTGCAGCTGGGGGAACATGACTGCTAGTTTCTTGTCCTTCTGTGGCACTCCCTCACTCTAGGCTCACGTTACTCCCTTCCTTAACCTGGGAACCAACATCCGGGCCTTCAAATTGATGAGCATTCTCCATCAGATATTAACCGACACTATGGTCGAATAATTCTGGTGGCTCCGTGCATGATGGTGGGGCTACGGAAGGAGTAACTGTGGACAAGGAGCCGGTGGAATAGGCCCCTTTGGCAGCTGCGTTGGAAGACAAACTAGTATGAGCCTGGGTGACTGAGGGTGAGGAGCAGGCCTGGACTGGCCATAGGGCCCACTGGGCACTTGCCCGATGGGCCGCGGCCTCCTGGCTGCATGTGGGGCCAAAAGCAGCTGAGGCACCTGGGCTCTGTTGTCTGCAAGTGCTTCTGCCTGCGGCAACCTATCTGGGCTGTCCCTTCTGTCTGCGGCTGCCCACTCAGTGTCCTCGCGGCCACCCATTCAGTTAATGGAATGGCTGGGGGCAGGGCCAATCCTTGGCAGGTGCGCACCAGGTGCCGCATATAGGGGGGGCACCAAAGTGCCAGAACCTCTCCCTCCCTGTGTGTTTCACACACACGTCCGGACTGTTTCTGCTCTCCTGCCCCACCAACGATGACAGAGAAGGAGGACAGACGGACCGGCGGGATGTCAGTGTCAGCATGTACAGAGAGGAGGGGGAGGAGACACACATTGTCATCCAATGCGGCCACCGATCCCCTGCTGATATGTGTTCATTACAGCTAAAGTCCCGCTCTGTAGCGGCGGGAAAAGGGGTGTATTAGGGCTGTCTCTGGTGGATTAGGGCTGTCTCTGCTGGTCTGGGCTGTCTCTGGTGGATTGGGGCTGTCTCTGGTGGATTGGGGCTGTCTCTGCTGGTCTGGGGCAACCTCTGCTGATGTGGGGCTGTCTCTGCTGGTCTGGGCTGTCTCTGCTGGTCTGGGGCTGTCTCTGGTGGATTGGGGCTGTCTCTGCTGGTCTGGGGCTGTCTCTGCCGGTCTGGGCTGTCTCTGCCGGTCTGGGCTGTCTCTGCCGGTCTGGGTTGTCTCTGCTGGTCTGGGCTGTCTCTCCTGGTTGGTGCTGTCTCTGCTAGTCTGGGCTTTCTCTGCTGGTCTGGGGCTGTCTCTGCTGGTCTGGGCTGTCTCTCCTGGTTGGAACTATCATTGCTGGTCTGGGCTGTCTCTGGTGGATTAGGACTGTCTCTGCTAGTCTGGGCTGTCTCTGCTGGTCTTGGGCTGTCTCTGCTGGTCTTGGGCATCTCTGCTGGTCTTGGGCATCTCTGCTGGTCTTGGGCCGTCTCTGCTGGTTTTGGGCCGTCTCTGCTGGTCGGGGCTGTCTCTGCTGGTCGGGGCTGTCTCTGCTGGTCTGGGCTGTCTCTCCTGGTCGGGGCTGTCTCTGGTGGAGTGGGGCTGTCTCTCCTGGTCGGGGCTGTCTCTGCTGGTCCAGGCTGTCTCTCCTGGTCTGGGCTGTCTCTCCTGGTCGGGGCTGTCTCTCCTGGTCGGGGCTGTCTCTGCTGGTCCAGACTGTCTCTGCTGGTCTGGGGCTCTCTCTGCTGGTCTGGGCTGTCTCTGCTGGTCTGGGCTGTCTCTGCTGGTCTTGGGCTGTCTCTGCTGGTCTGGGCTGTCTCTGCTGGTCTGGGCTGTCTCTCTTGGTCGGGGCTGTCTCTGCTAGTCTGGGCTTTCTCAGCTGGTCTGGGGCTGTCTCTGCTGGTCTGGGCTGTCTCTCCTGGTTGGAACTATCATTGCTGGTCTGGGCTGTCTCTGGTGGATTAGGACTGTCTCTGCTGGTCTTGGGCCGTCTCTGCTGGTCTTGGGCCATCTCTGCTGGTCTTGGGCCGTCTCTGCTGGTCTGGGCTGTCCCTGCTGGTCTGGGCTGTCTCTGCTGGTCTGAGCTGTCTCTGGTGGAGTGGGGCTGTCTCTCCTGGTCGGGGATGTCTCTCCTGGTCCAGGCTGTCTCTCCTGGTCCGGGCTGTCTCTGCTGGTCGGGGCTGTCTCTGCTGGTCGGGGCTGTCTCTGCTGGTCTGGGGCTGTCTCTGCTGGTCTGGGCTGTCTCTGCTGGTCTGGGGCTGTCTCTGCTGGTCTGGGGCTGTCTCTGCTGGCAGAGGCTGTCTCTGGTATATTGGGGCTGTCTCTGCTGGTCTGGGCTGTCTCTCCTGGTCGGAACTATCTATGCTGGTCTGGGTTGTCTCTGGTGGATTAGGACTGTCTCTGCTAGTCTGGGCTGTCTCTGCTGGTCTGGGGCTGTCTCTGCTGGTCTGGGGCTTTCTCTGCTGGTTGGGGCTGTCTCTGCTGGTCTTGGGCTGTCTCTGCTGGTCTTGGGCCATCTCTGCTGGTCTTGGGCCGTCTCTGCTGGTCGGGGCTTTCTCTGCTGGTCTGGGCTGTCTCTCCTGGTTGGGGCTATCTCTGCTGGTCTGAGGCTGTCTCTGGTGGAGTGGGGCTGTCTCTCCTGGTCGGGGCTGTCTCTGATGGTCAGGGTTGTCTCTACTGGTCCAGGCTGTCTCTGCTGGTCGGGGCTGTCTCTGCTGGCTGGGGCTGTCTCTGCTGGTCTGGGGCTGTCTCTGCTGGTCTGGGGCTGTCTCTGCTGGTCTGGGGCTGTCTCTACTGGTCTGGGGCTGTCTCTGCTGGTCTGGGCTGTCTCTGCTTGTCTGGGCTGTCTCTGCTGACCAAGGCTTTCCCTGGTATATTGGGGCTGTCTCTGCTGGTCTGGGCTGTCTCTCCCGGTCGGGGCTATCTCTACTGGTCTGGGGCTGTCTCTGCTGGTCTGGGGCTGTCTCTGCTGGCCTGGGGCTTTCTCTGGTGGATTAGGGCTGTCTCTGGTGGATTGGGGCTGTCTCTGGTGGATTGGGGCTGTCTCTGCTGGTCTGGGGCTGTCTCTGGTGGATTGCGGCTGTCTCTGCAGGTCTGAGGCTTTCTCTGCTAGTCTGGGGCTGTCTCTGGTGGAATGGGGCTGTCTCTGCTGGTCTGGGGCTGTCTCTGTTGTTTTGGGGCTCTCTGGTGGATTAGGGCTGTCTCTGCTTGTCTAGGCTGTCTTTGCTGGTCTGGAGCAGTCTCTGCTGGTCTAAGGCTGTCTCTGCTGGATTAGGGCTGTCTCTGATAGATTAGGGCTGTCTCTGCTTTTCTGGGCTGTCTCTGGTGGATTAGGGCTGTCTCTGCTGGTCTGGGGCTGTCTCTGCTGGTCGGGGCTGTCTCTGCTGGTCGGGGCTGTCTCTGCTGGTCGGGACTGTCTCTGCTGGTCGGGACTGTCTCTTCTGGTCTGGGGCCATCTCTTCTGGTCTGGGGCCGTCTCTTCTGGTGCTGGCCTGGAGCTGGATTTGCTGGATTGGGATGTCTCTCAGAATATCCTGTCCCCGACCACCCGTGCGAACGCTCACCCCCCATTCATCGGGCTGCCTAGTCTAAAATGCCCGAGCCTATTTTCTGTCCCAGTCCAGGCCTGATGAGGAGGATGAGGACAGCTTAGTTATCCACTCCACCAACTGTTCTGCATGTTGTAGCTCAAAAAAAGGACAAGCGTGACCCACCTGCAGAGGATGCTTCATGTCCACCACCACCATTTTTCACTGTAGACACAGAGGCTGCTTGCCCTCTTTTAGTGGCCTGGGAGCGTCTGCCTTCCGGACATGATGTGGATTTTTTTCAGCAATGCACTAAACTCAATTATATACTGTACACCTCCAAATGCAATAATATGTAGTCTAGACTGAATGCATATATACATATATATATATATATATATATATATATATATATATATATATATAATTTTTTTTTTTTTTAAATAAAACGTCGGGACACACTTCTCCACTTGCAAAATTCCTTTACTGGACTTCTTCAGGTTCAAGCATTAAACAGCAGCGACTGTACAGTTTCATACATGAGCAGTCCTTCATCAAGCTGTGTGTAATCACATACTATGATTTTCACCTTATATCCCACACTCCAGGGCGTAGCCACACAGGTGTATCTCAGCAACCAATTGATCCTCCTGATCAACCCTTGTTGCTTTAGCTTAATTCTAAACCTCAATTACTTAATATACAATATACATCACACATGAATGAACCCTAAATCACCAAAGACCCACAGTCATTTCTTCTATAGCCATCATTTCATGCTCTTTCTCTTTTCCAATATTCTCCTATGGTTTATGTCCTCCTATATTTCCTTTACAGCATATATTCCTGCCTGTGAACATAAACATAGTAATGATAAATGATTATAGCCTATCTATAAAAATAAATAGAGATCATAATGCCTATTTAACCCATCGGGAAATAGCGTTTGCAATCTATTCATTCTATATGTGTATATATATATATATATATATATATATACTATACTGAATATATTGTGACGTTATGCGAGGTGCGATAGTGGACGGGCGATATTAGTCGCCTCACATGCGTTCGCTTGGAGTGGACTGATGAGAGTCCCCCCGGGTTCTGCCAGCCACTGTGTTTGTTTGAAGGTGTCAGGGACAAGCTCGACATTGTATAGAGAGGTATTCTGTCTGTATTAGTTTAGCTCCGTACGGCAAGGTTTTGTTTTTGTTATTTTTGTTTGTTGTATGACCTGCAACCTTTACCAAATAAAACTGGCAACCAGACAGATTTTAAGAAAGTTTGCCTACAAGCTGCCTTCTTCACAGGAAAGGTGATCCACACAAGCTAATCTCCCACACATGGTGGAGGATGCAGGCAACTTTCCAAGATGGAGGAAATGTTGAAGGCCTTGCTGCAAGCCAATACAGCTCAGCAGGAAACCAACCGCCAGGTGACAGAGGCCACTGCAACACAACAGGCATCTCAATCGGAAACCAACCGCCAGGTCGCACAGGCCATTGCAGCACAACAGGCAGCTCAGCAGGAAACCAACTTAGAGTCGCACAGGCAGCTGCAGCTCAGCGGGAGGAAAGTCGCCAGGCTATCGCAGCACAACAGGAGATGAACTGACAGTTTGCAGAGGCACTTCTGGAGTTAAAGAAGGTGCCCGCACCGCCCATGACAGTGGAACCAAAATTGGTACGCACCTCTTATCACCTGCAGAAGATGATACCTGCCGATGACATGGAGGCATATCTCATGACTTTTGAAAGAGCCGCTCTTCACGAAGGATGGCCAAAAGAACAGTGGGTTTGACTGTTAGCACCATTCTTGACTGATGAACCCAAAAAAGCCTATTTTGATGTGGAGCCACATAAGGCCCAGGGCAATGAGACTCTAAAGGCAGAGATGCTCGCACGCCTAGGGGTCACCATGGCAGTCCAGGCACAACAGGTGTATCAGTGGACCTACTGCACCGACAAGCCACCCTGCTCGCAGATGTTCGACCTGGTCTACCTCACCAGGAAGTGGCTACAGTCGGAGACTTTGCCAGGTCCCCAGATTGTGGAGCGCATGGCCATGGACCACTATCTATGTGCGCTCCTGCTGCTTTGAGGAAAGGGGTCAGTCATGGGGACCCCAAAACTGCCAACCAACTTGTGGACCTCGTGGAGAGATACACGGTGGCTGAGGACTTGTTGAACCCATCTGCGCCCCAATTTGGTGTGCCTAGGGGTGAAAGGGCCCCCAGCGGATCCGGTAAGACTGTCCCAACGCTCAAAGGCATCGGGAAGAGTAATAAAACTGCTTTAATTAATAATGAGACTTTGGGCTCTAGACCTGCAGACTGGCCAAAGAAGCTAGAAAGGTCTTGGGGACCCTTGAGAGGACTAGGGATAGAGCACATACATTGCTACCGATGCCATGCATTGGGCCATATTGTCGCCAATTGTCCCTTAAATGATGAAACCATGCAATGCCATTATACTTATGTGAATAGACACCCTTCTCTTTTTGAACAGGTTGCATATACAACATCATGTTCAGGTCACATGGAGAAGCAGATGTGTGTGATTATTGATGGGAAACCAGTCACTGCACTGCTTGACTCGGGTTATGTGGTAACGTTGGTCAAGAGCAATTGTATAAATCCTGCAAGGTTACACCCTAGCACTGGCGGGGTCATTTACATCCATGGGGACACTCAGGACTACCAGATGGCGGTGGTTGAGATTGACACCCCTTGGGGCAGTGTGACACATTCAGTGGGGGTGGTACCTTCACTGCTTCATGAAGCCCTAGTGGGTAGGGATTTTCCCCATTTTTGGAGGTTATGGGAAGGCACAGAGAGTCTGGAGGAAGGAGCTCCCCCTGGTGAGGAAGCATGGGAACTCTTGCCAGACTCTTTTTGCCAAAATGAAGGAGAGACTGGTAGCAGGACCGAGGAAGGAGACCCTCTTCCTTTTCCTGTAATGGCTGGGGAGCTGGAGGAGCCAGAAGATAGCTCCCAGCTGGTGGCTAATGACCCAGAAAATGTCTTTGACCCTGACCGTGAGAGTGAACAGAATGTAGTACCTGACTTAGAGGTCCGGAGAGAGGACTTCTGTTCAGAGCAATTACGGAATGTCACTCATCTTAGAGGCAGAGGAAACGTGAAGGTGATGGATGGGGAACCTGTGGACCCTAATTGGGGGGTGTCTTTTCCCTACATGGCTCTTAAAAATTATTTGTTGTATCAGGTGGTAAAACGCAGGGGGGACGAAGTAGAACAGCTAGTGGTTCCCAAACCCTTTCACAGGGTGGTGCTAGATCTGGCCCATGGACATGTAAGGGGGGACATCTGGGTATGGAGAAGACCAGGGAAAGAATAACCCAAAGATTCTTTTGGCCCGGGTTACATGCAGATGTCAGAGTATTGTGAATCCTGGCCTGAGTGTCAACTCTCTGCGCCCTTGCCCCATTTTCGTAGTCCACTTGTTCCACTGACCATAATTGAAGTGCCATTCAAAAGAATTAGCATGGAATTATGGGACCCGTAGTAAAGTCTGCCCAGGGACACCAGCACATCCTTGTAATACTAGACTATGCAACTCACTATCCTGAAGAGATACCCTTGCGGGAAGCTCTGTTTAATGTGAATCTACTCATCACCCACAGACACTGACTCGAGTATAAGCCGAGGGGGGTCTTTTTCAGCACAAAAAGTGTGCTTTAAAAACTCGGCTTATACTCGAGTATATACGGTACTACAGAAGGTACATATATATTCTTACACTGTCAAGCTGACTCTATAGACTATACACTGAATGAGCTGCATATAGTATAATCTACACTAAAGACAGTGTAATATATATATATATATATATATATATATATATATTTTTATGAGTAAACGGATTATTAAGACGTGTGTCACACATATATATATATATATATATATATATATGTGTATATATATATATATATATATATATATATATATATATATATGAGTAAACGGATTATTAAGACGTGTGTCACACATATATATATATATATATATATATATATGTGTATATATATATATATATATATATATATATATATATATATATGAGTAAACGGATTATTAAGACGTGTGTCACACATATATATATATATATATATATATATATGTGTATATATATATATATATATATATATATATATATATATATA
>BLSH010455632.1:1278556-1290275 GCA_018402905.1 Glandirana rugosa | reverse complement strand
AATGTTGATGGTGAACAGATCAAAACACTGACAGAATCCATGGATGGCAGGCTTTTGAGTGTCCTTGCAAAGAAAGGTGGCTATATTGGTCACTGATTTGTTTTTGTTTTGTTTTTGAATGTCAGAAATGTATATTTGTGAATTTTGAGATGTTATATTGGTTTCACTGCTGAAAATAAATAATTGAAATGGGTATATATTTGTTTTTTGTTAAGTTGCCTAATAATTATGCACAGTAATAGTCACCTGCACACACAGATATCCTCCTAAAATAGCTACAACTAAAAACAAACTAAAAACTACTTCCAAAAATATTCAGCTTTGATATTAATGAGTTTTTGGAATCATTGAGAACATGGTTGTTGTTCAATAATAAAATTATTCCTCAAAAATACAACTTGCCTAATAATTCTGCACTCCCTGTATATAAAATATACACAGTATCTCATAAAAGTAAGTACACCCTCACATTTTTGTAAATATTTTATTCTATCTTTTCATGTGACAACACTGAGGAAATGACACTTTGCTACAATGTAAAGTAGTGAGTGTACAGCTTGTATAACAGTGTAAATTTGCTGTTCCCTCAAAATAACTCAACACACAGCCATTAATGTCTAAACCACTGGCAACAAAAGTGAGTACATCCCTAAGTGAAAATGTCCAAATTGGGCCCAAAGTGTCAATATTTTGTGTGGCCACCATTATTTCCCAGCACTGCCTTAGCCCCCTTGGGCATGGAGTTCACCAGAGCTTCACAGGTTGCCACTGGAGTCCTCTTCCCCTCCTCCATGACAACATCACAGAGCTGGTGGATGTTAGAGACTTTGCGCTTCTCCACCTTCCATTTGAGGAAGCCCCACAGATGCTCAATAGGGTTTAGGTCTGTAGACATGCTTGGCCAGTCCATCACCTTTACCCTCAGCTTCTTTAGCAACGCAGTGTTTGTCTTGGAGGTGTGTTTGGGGTCGTTATGTTGGAATACTGCCCTGCGGCCCAGTCTCCGAAGGGAGGGGATCATGCTCTGCTTCAGTATGTCACAGTACATGTTGGCATTCATGATTCCCTCAATGAACTGTAGCTCTCCAGTGCCGACAGCACTCATGTAGCCCCAGACCATGACACTCCCACCACCATACTTGACTGTAGGCAAGGCACACTTGTCTTTGTATTCCTCACCTGGTTGCCGCCACACACGCTTGACACATCTGAACCAAATAAGTTTATGTTGGTCTCCTTAGACCACAGGACATGGTTCCAATAATCCATGTCCTTAGTCTGCTTGTCTTCAGCAAATTGTTTGCAGGCTTTCTTGTGCATCATCTTTAGGCTTCCTTCTGGGACAACAGCCATGCAGACCAACTTGATGCAGTGTGTGGCGTATGGTCTGAGCACTGACAGGCTGACCCCCCACCCCTTCAACCTCTGCAGCAATGCTGGCAGCACTCATACATCTATTTCCCAAAGACAACCTCTGGATATGACGCTGAGCACGTGCACTCAACTTCTTTTATCTACCATGATGAGGCACTGTTCTGAGTGGAACCTGTCCTGTTAAACCACTGTATGGTCTTGGCCACCGTGCTGCAGCTCAGTTTCAGGGTCTTGGCAATCTTCATATAGCCTAGGCAATCTATGTAGAGCAACAATTCTTTTTTTCAGATCCTCAGAGAGTTCTTTGCTATGAGGTGCCATGATAAACTTCCAGTGACCAGTATGAGAGAGTGAGAGCGATAACACCAAATTTAACACACCTGCTCCCCATTCACACCTGAGACCTTGTGGCATGAGCCACATGACACCGGTGAGGGAAAATGGCTAATTGGGCCCAATTTGGTCATTTTCAATTAGGGGTGTACTCACTTTTGTTGTCAGCGGTTTACACTACTTTACATTGTAGCAAAGTGTAATTTCACATCTTACAAGTTGTCACATGAAAAGATATTATAAAATATTTACAAAAATGTGAGGGATGTACTCACTTTTGTGAGATACTGTGTATGTATCCATGATAAACTAATAATGATTATAGTCCAATCCTTTACCTAAATACTGTTGTAGGAAGTAGATTGGAACTAATCAACACTGTATATATTTTTACAGAAAGTTCTTACGTTTCGGTTCTCAATTATTTTGATATCATTCATAAAGGTGTAGCGCTACTACCACAAGAGCAGCTTGGTGCACACACTCTTCCGCTCGTTTTTAAGTTTTATTCTGAGAACTTGAATAGGAGAAGGGATTTAGTTGGATACTCCAAATTAACTATTCACAAACGAGGGCAACTTTTTAATAGAACTGCGTAGCAGACTGTCAGCAGTATGCAGAAGGCTGCACAGAATAAAGCAAGTCCTTTTGTAGAAGAGGGAATTTAGAGGATTTTGCTTCTTCAAGCCACTAGCCAGTGTCCCCTTTAGCTTACACCCAGTATGCTGACTTGTAGCAGCAAGAGGGGGGATTTAAAATCAGTCTCTAGGATGCCTTTAGGGGGACTATACTCACTGGCCACAGGTCACCTTCCTACCAGACAGGACCCATGGACATCCTCTCTCAGTCAGCTTGCAAGAGAACCCTGGGTTTCAGCTTCAGTGTTTCAGGCCCTCAGGTTGCCCACCTGAGGCCGCATGGCAGCCTGTTCTGGGGAGAGGCAGGCAGTGACACAGCCCTAATGATCCAAAATGGCTCAAAGTGATATGTTGCAGATATATTTAGACAGAATAAAGGTGGATAAAGCACGTGGACCAGATGGAATCCACACATGGATCCTGAAAAAATTGAGCTCTGTCATTTCAAAGCCACTGTTTCTAATTTTTAGGGACTCCTTAATGACTGGAATAATACCACTGGATTGGTGTAGGGGCAATGTGGTGCTCATATTTAAAAAGCGTTTAAAGTCTTTATCAGGCAACTATAGACCTGTTAGTTTAACTTCTATAGTCGGGAAGATACTGGAGAGTTTAATAAAAGACCACATAGATGAGTTCTTGTTGGAAAAAAATGTTTTAAGCAACAGACAGCATGGATTCATGAAAGACAAAAGTTGCCAAACAAACCTGATTTCTTTTTATGAGGAGGTAAGTAAAACCTGGACAGAGGGGTGGCTGTGGACGTGGTATACTTGGACAGAGGGGTGGCTGTGGACGTGGTATGCTTGGACAGAGGGGTGGCTGTGGATGTGATATGCTTGGACAGAGGGGTGGCTGTGGACGTGGTATACTTGGACAGAGGAGTGGCTGTGGAAGTGGTATACTTGGACAGAGGGATGGCTGTGGACGTGGTATACTTGGACAGAGGGGTGTCTGTGCATGTGAAATGCTTGGACAGAGGGGTGGCTGTGGACGTGGTATACTTGGGGCAGAGGGGTGGCTGTTGATGTGGTATACTTGGACAGAGGGGTGGATGTGATATACTTGGACAGAGGAGTGGCTGTGGATGTATTATACTTGGACAGAGGAGTGGATGTGGTAAACTTGGACAGAGGGGTGGCTGTGGACATGGTATACTTGGACAGAGGGGGGGCTGTGGATGTGATATGCTTGGACAGAGGGGTGGCTGTGGACGTGGTATACTTGGACAGAGGAGTGGCTGTGGACGTGGTATACTTGGACAGAGGGATGGCTGTGGACGTGGTATACTTGGACAGAGGGGTGTCTGTGCATGTGATATGCTTGGACAGAGGAGAGGGGTGGCTGTGGACTTGGCATACTTGGACAGAGGGGTGGCTGTGGATATGGTATACTTGGACAGAGGGGTGGCTGTGGATGTGATATACTTGGACAGAGGGGTGGCTGTGGATGTGATATACTTGGGCAGAGGAGTGGCTGTGGATGTGGTATACTTGGATAGAGGAGTGGATGTGGTAAACTTGGACAGAGGGGTGGCTGTGGACATGGTATACTTGGACAGAGGGGTGGCTGTGGAGGTGGTATACTTGAACAGAGGGTGGCTGTGGACGTGGTACACTTGGACAGAGGGGTGGCTGTGGATGTGGTATACTTGGACAGAGGAGTGGCTGTGGATGTGGTAAACTTGGACAGAGGGGTTGCTGTGGACATGGTATACTTGGACAGAGGGGTGGCTGTGGACATGGTATACTTGGATAGAGGGGTGGCTGTGGACGTGGTATACTTGGACAGAGGGGTGGCTGTGGACATGGTATACTTGGATAGAGGGGTGGCTGTGGACATGGTATACTTGGATAGAGGGGTGGCTGTGGACATGGTATACTTGGATAGAGGGGTGGCTGTGGACGTGGTATATTTGGACAGAGGGGTGGCTGTGGACGTGGTATACTTGGACAGACGAGTGGCTGTGGATGTGGTATACTTGGATTTTGCAAAAATCATTTGACACTGTTGCCAACACACAGCTAATGTGTAAGCTAAATTTTGAATGACAATTGCGCAGTCGTGCGACGCTGTACCCAAATTAAATTTTTATCATTTTGTTCCCACAAATATAGCTTTCTTTTTGTGGTATTTGTTCACCTCTGGGGTTTTTATTTTTTGCGCTACAAATAAAAAAAAGACCGAAAATTTTGAAAAAAAAAGTTTTCTTTGTTACTGTCACAAAACTTTAAAAATAAGTATATTTTCTTCATCACTGACGGGCACTGATGACGCAACACGGATGGGCACTGATGAGGTGGCACTGATGATGAGGCACATATATGCAGCACTGATAGGTGGTACTGATAAACAGCACTGACGGGCCCTGATAGGTGGCACTGATAAGTGGCACTGTTGGGAACTCATAGGCGGCACTGATGGGCACTCATAGGTGGCACTGATAAGTGGAAGTGGGCACTGTAAGGTGGCACTGATAGGTGGCACTGGTGGGCACTGATAGGTGGCAATAATAAATGGCACCTTTAAGGATGCATTCCCTGGTGGTCCTGGGTGGTACCCAAGAATGAGCACTGAGTGCCATCCATGTTGGGCACTGTTCCCCTTACCTGGTGGTCTAGGGTGGGCTCCCTGGTGGTCAGGGTGGGCTTCTCTGGATAGTCTCCCAGGTGGTTCCTGGGTGGGCATTCCCTGGTGGTCCTGGTGGTATCCCTGGTGGTCCTGGGTGGTGATCCTACGGGGGCTGCACTGATAAAGAATCAGTGCAGACTCCCCGTCAGGAGAGCAACCGATCGGCTCCCCTTTTGCAGACACGAGTAGAGGAAAAGCTGATACACGGCTTTTCCTGTTTACACTGATTCGTCATGGCTGATCACATGGTAAAGAGCTTCTGATGGGAGCTCTTTACCGAGATCGGTAGTACGGTGGGTCAGACTGATACACTGCATTACCGATCGCCATGACGTGCCCTTGCGGGCGCAGGATCGTTGGTTATCCTGAAAGAAATCAATAGATATCTGTTCAGGATAACTGAACCACCGGTGGCCCGGCCATCATTTGTCTATAGGCCGGGTGGGAAGTGGTTAATAGAGGTTATGGATGATAAATTACAATTTTTTTGCATGTAGCACAGATTGGTGAATGCAATTTTGATGTAAGCAGCTTCCATTTTTTACTTTGTTTTTAGTTTATCTCATATTAGTATTTTTGGTGTTTTAGGAATAAGGTTATTATTGTGATTGATTAGTGTGGAAGGTGTTTTCTTTTTGTTTTTCCTTTCCAGATATTTTTTGAGTAGCAAATCCAACTCATTGTCCACTAGAAGGTGAAGGTCATTTTGGTTGTTTGTTGGCTAAACTTCTCTGTCTTGACCAGGGCCAGATTAACATAGGGGCTATTGGAGCTGCAGCTCCAGGCCCTACTTCAAGATAGGCCCGTGTCAGTGAGACATTAATGCTGTTTAGCTCTGTGTTCTTACACCATTGTTATGTAAATCGCGGGCGGCTGGCAGGCGCCATTGTTATGTAAATCGCAGACGGCAGGCTCTATTATGCAAATTGCGGGCGGCCAGCAAATCACAGGTGGGAGCTGAGTTCCACAGAGTGTACAACATAGAGGCTAACTCTTGTTCCTTCCGCACAGCTCTCACAAAATACCCATTTCCTCCTAACTCCCGTCCAACAGTGACAGTCTCACTTGATGGGCACTCATGCTTGTCTTTTGCTGGTGGAGGAAGATGAGGAAGGATCCACATACTCTGATTGGACGAGGGTATCATCTGTCAATTACACTAGCTCTTCCCCCTGTATCTTGGCAGTGCATGTGGGAGAGAATGGCCGGTATATTTACTATAGTGCTCAGGCGCACATTTGCGGTAATCGCTATTTAGTGCCAAAAACTGCAAATGGCACTAAATATCACCAAAACAGTATTCACTATAGGGCCCAGGCAACAGATAGCACCCAAATCCTTACTCCAGTTAAGACCTGGAGATGTGCACATGGAAATAATGAATAGCGCATGATATAATCACCTAAATTGTACAAAAATTTGCGGGATATTGTTTAAAGATAATCTGCTTTTAAACTTTGTGAAAAAGTGATTTCTACACTGAAGTATCTTAAAAAGTCTGAGAAGAGATAAATTCCCCGTCTCTTTACTCCTAGGTGGAGAGCACAGCTGAGCACAACTGCGCATGCTCAGACCTGAAACTGCTCTAAATTTTGCTTCCATGGAGTAATTACAGGGCTCTATAGTAAATGAGAGCTGTTAGAATTTTTTGGGAGTAAAAGTTGGAGCATGTAGCCCAATGCAATTTTCAGCCATTTATTCTAATACAATTGTAACTTCCCCAAAGAAGTCATTTTCATGTTGAGATGAAATGTATCTTTCTCTCAAAGAAATTGTCCTTGCAACAATGTTGCAATTTTGATAATCTATTTTGTTTTTAAGAATGGTAGGATGTTTTGGTAAAATATTTTTTTCTCTGTCACTTTCACTTGTTGATATCTATCTCACTATCTCACAAAAAAATTTCCCCAAACTCACACAGGTGTCTTTACAAACAAAAAACAATACCAATGTTTATGGAAATTTAAAATTAGTCGCATTTGTTTTATCTTTCCAAATGATCTTAAAGAGGAAGTAACCCCTGATTTTACTTCCTCTTTGTTAGTCTTTGTTACACTGCAGTTTAAAAGCATAATAGACTAATATGCACCACATACTAGTCTATTATGTGTCACTTACCTGCATTGGCAATGTCTCCACTCCAGGCCGCATCCATCTTCGCCCCTCTTCCTTCTGGGGCCACGATCTCTGTGACAGGCCGGAGCCATGTGACGTCACTCCCATGCATGCGCACGGGAGCTGCCAATTGCAGCATGATCTCAGTCAAGAAAGGGCACGGAGGACGTTTCTTCACTGTGTATGTGCCAATGACGTCGGCACATGCAAGTACACTGTATATCTCCTAAACCGTGCAGGTTTAGGAGATATGCAGGGAACCTACAGGTAAGCCTTATTATAGGCTTACCTGTAGGTTAAAGTGGTTGTCCAAAGTTGACAACCACTTTAATTTGAGCCCAAAAATGTGATATGTGTACCAACATCAGAAATAAAAATGTAATTCCCAAAAATCTGAGGATAACATTACTATTGTACACTGACACAGCAAGAAACACCAAATAACACAGAATAAATCAAGAAGAGAAACTCCTGACTAATGTAATTCCTATATATTTCAAGAAATGCTGTGTATATGTATTTATGTTTAGGAGAAATCCACATGCAGCAGCCCTGTGGCTCACAAGGTATAAATTCTGCCTACCATTGCTCAGGTCCTGAGTTTGAATCCCAAACATGTCACTTCATGTAGAGATGTTTCTTGTTCTCTCTATGTTGTTAAACATAACTCCTGACTCAGGGGCCTTACCTAAATTATGTCTAAATGCAGTATTTATGTGTAGGAGGGCTCCACTACATTGCAAATCTTGGCAGATACACTAGCTAGGCAAAAGTATTGGGACACCTGCCTTTACACGCACATGAACTTTAATGGCATCCCAGTCTTAGTCCTTAGGGTTCAATATTGAGTTGCCCCATCCTTTGCAGCTATAACAGCTTCAACTCTTCTGGGTTTCCACAAGGTTGTCCACAAGGTGTATGAGTGTGTCTATGGGAACGTTTGACCATTCTTCCAGAAGCTCATTTGTGAGGTCAGACACTGATGTGGATGAGAAGGCCTGGCTCGCAGTCTCCACTCTAATTCAGGCAAAGGGTGTTCTATTGGGTTGAGGTCAGGTGCAGGCCAGTTAAGTTCCTCCACCCTAAACTCATTCATCCACATCTTTATGGACTTTGCTTTGTGCACTGGTGTACAGTCATGTTGGAACCGGAAGGGGCCATTCCCAAACTGTTCCCACAATGTTGGGAGCATGAAAGGCCCACCAAAATCCTCAGCACCAGGCCCATGATGCTATTAATCTGGCTCTGGTCTTGATAAATACTCAAGGTCCCTTTAGCTCTGAGACTTGTACATGTGCTGACTAGGTGAAGTTGGATTGTAAATCTCCATAAATATCCATATCTATAACGATTTCATTGTAAAGATCTGGGTAAATTGATGGCACTATACAAGTACCTGAAATAAATTAATGAATTGAACACCTCAGAAACCCTGGCACTGTGGTCACCCTGTGTATGGAGATATCACAGTCTCTACACATTGATGACAATATTGATCTACTTCATTATAACATTTTTCTTAAAAAATAATATTTACCGGAGAAACTAATTTTATTCTGATAACATTCGTCTCTTCTTCTACAGATTGGATAGGAATTCCATGACAGACAATTTCTGCCCCCACCTGGCATCTGGAATAAGAAATAACCAGACACTGAGGACACTGAACCTGTCTGGGAACAATCTGAGGGGTCCTCACTTCAGGGATCTGATGGAAGCTCTGCCAACAAGCCGGATAGAGGAATTACAGTGAGTATAACAGGACTGACTGACACAATCATATTCTGGGAGAGTTTTTTTTTATCTAAACCACATCAATAATATAAAATATAATAATACAATTATATGAATCTTCTCTTTGTCTCTGTATATAGCCAATGCTGGACTGTTCTCTAAGTTTGGGCTCATGTAGCCATTTATTATGTTTGCTTCTATGCAGTTGTAAATCTTTACCCCACCACCCCGGAGACAATTCCTGCACATGAACAGATCACTCTTGCAGCGCCATATTCAGTTGGCATCTGTACATTGCAACCGTTCCTTGGTGTCTCTGCAGTGGAATAGTAAATAAAAGTGTTGGGAACAGACTCCTCAAAATAGGGATCAATGGTAATTATAAGTGTATAAAAAATTGCAGTGCTAATAAAAGAAAAAACAAAACAACAACAATACAACTGATGATTAGTAATTAAAATGCCAAAGTCTTCTTAGCATGATAAAATACACAAGAAACTCAACCATAAATATATATGACCATAAAATAGTCCATGAGATAATAAGTGCAATCGTCCTTCCCATATGGAGGTATGGAAGAAATGGCCACTCACCAAGCAGAAGAGAACAGCTCGCTTGTTACTAAAACTGAAGGTGCCTGTGTGGATCTTCAGAGGGAGCCGCTGCTGATGATGAGGGTTTGTGTCTCTTTCACCAATACTGTGATAAACCAGAAGAAAACACTCATAGTGTAATATATAATGAAATATTAATTGAAGTGGATAGGAAAGGAACACCCATGATGGTAGCAGACATGAACAAATCCGGGCATCACTCCATCTTCCTCCATGCAATGCAAACTCACCAGACAGAATGCAATATCACACCAGATACAATCCAATAATCACAGCGGGGAGTAAACAGATAAACAGCAGCACTGCCTCCAATATCCAACTTGTTCCAGGGATCTCTATAGGTAAGTAGTAGGGGACACTCAGCCACTCTCAACATCATGATATCAAACAAAGAAACAAGGTATCATAGTGTAGTAATAGGGGCCTCTAAGGATGAGCATTGGCTGGAAACGCGTTGGGCAGTGCCATTCACGTGACGTCACACCGCTGTGACTGACGATCGTGGCGGCATTTACATGTGAATGATCTATGCTAATTGTACTACTTGCACCATTGTTTTAAGATTGCTAATTTTAATAAATATTACTACACTATGATACCTGGATTATTTCACCTTTTTTGGATTATAATTACAGTTCCTTGCAAAAGTATTCATACCCCTTGACATTTTCCACATTTTGTCAGATTACAACCAAAAACATAAATTTATTTTAATGGGATTTTATGTGATAGACCGACACAAAGTGGCTCATAATTGTGAAGTGGAAGGAAAATGATAAATGATACAAATAAATCTGTGAGAAGTGTGGGGGTATTTGCATTCAGCCCCCTTTACTTTGATACCCCTAACTAAAATCTAGTGGAACCAATTGCCTTCAGAAGTCACCTAATTAGTAAATAGAGTCCACCTGTGTGTAATGTAATCTCAGTATAAATACAGCTGTTCCATGAAGCCCTCGGAGGTTTGTTAGAGAATCTTAGTGAACAAACAGCATCATGAAGGCCAAGGAACACACCAGACAGGTCAGGGATAAAGTTGTGGAGAAGTATAAAGCAGGGTTAGGTTATAAAAAAATATCCCAAGCTTTAAACATCTCACGGGGCTCTGTTCAATCCATCATCGGAAAATGGAAAGAGTATGGAAAGAGTATGGCACAACTGCAAAGGTACCAAGACATGGCCGTCCACCTAAACTGACCGGCCGGGCAAAGAGAGCATTTATCAGAGAAGCAGCCAAGAGGCCCATGGTAACTCTGGAGGAGCTGCAGAGATCCACAGCTCAGGTGGGAGAATCTGTCCACAGGACAACTATTAGTCGTGCTCTCCACAAATCTGCCCTTTATGGAAGAGTGGCAAGAAGAAAGCCATTGGTGAAAGAAAGCCATAAGAAGTCCCATTTGCAGTTTGCGAGAAGCCATGTGGGGGACACAGCAAACATGTGGAAGAAGGAGCTCTGCTCAGATGAGACCAAAATTCAACTTTGTGGCCTAAAAGCAAAACTCTATGTGTGGCAAAAAACTAACACTGCACATCACCCTGAACACACCATCCCCACCGTGAAACATGGTGGTGGGAGCATCATGTGGTGGGGATGCTTTTCTTCAGCAGGGACAGGGAAGCTGGTCAGAGTTGATGAGAAGATTAATGGAGCCAAATACAGGGCAATCTTAGAAGAAAACCTGTTAGAGTCTGCAAAAGACTTGAGACCGGGGCGGGGATTCACCTTCCAGAAGGACAACTACCCTAAACATACAGCCAGAGCTACAATGGAATGGTTTAGATCAAAGCATATTTATGTGCAGACATGTGCAATTCGTTTAGTTCCGAATCAAAATTCGGACAAATGTTTAATTATTCAGAATTTGGATGCATCCGAATTACAATAGTAACGATTTTAAGCAAATTCAAAATTATTTGATTTGAAAAATTTAAACCGAAATTCGATATGAAATTAATTTGAATCGAATTCAAAAAGAAATTTGAATCAAGTTCGAAAACAAGTCGAATCGAATTTGGAAAAAAGTTTGAAACAAATTAGAAAAAAAAAAATTCTAAAATAGAATATAAAATTAATAAAGTAATATAATAAAAATAAGAGAATAGTAAAGGGAAGAATATAATTAAATAGAATGTAATTAAATAAAATAAAATATAACTAGAGTTGATCGAACCTCTGGAAGTTTGCTTCAAGCCGGCTTGGTCGTTTTGAGTTTGAAGGTCTCCAAGCTAGTTGAGATCAATATAAAATAAAATAAATTAATGTAAGATAAATTAATATAA
>BLSH010455632.1:1200540-1212039 GCA_018402905.1 Glandirana rugosa | reverse complement strand
ACCTATCTATTCTCAGGTGACAAACAATCTTCTGTTGAACCCCGGATGGATGGCAACCTCTTAGTATCACAACTGCATTCATCCCCGCCAGCTTGTAACTCATATCCTCTACAGATATGGCTTTGCGGCCTGATGGGAGTCACCTGAAGATTGTATCCTGGAACGTCAAGGGACTTCGTTCCCCAAGTAAGCGAATGATGGTTCTTAGACACCTGAAGCAATTGCGGGCAGATGTGGCTCTCCTTCAGCTCTGGGTCGGTGAGATATATGGGTCTTCAGTGATTGGGCATAAGGCTGGAGTGGCTATACTGGTCCAAAAAAACTTAAGACATACAATTTGAAAGGTACAGACTGATTCGACAGGCTGCAAAATGACACTTCAAATGACCTTAACTTCAAAAGACATAGCCATCACTAATATATATATGCTCCTAACTCTCTGGACCCTTTTTTCAAGAAATGGTCTCATGGATAATGGCTACCCCTGATGCCCTCCACCTAGTGGGAGGAGATTTTAACTCAGTTATGTCACTAGCGGAAGACCGATCTGGTGCTCGACCACACACGGCACAAAGGACCCACAACACGCCACCACATCCACCCTTCTTAGCACAAGCGGTTGACTCAATTAGGTTTGTAGACCTATGGAGCCTAACCCATTCTACTGACCGCGAGTATATCTTTTTCTCGCCTCCTCATCAATCCTCCCGAATTGACTATTTTTTTGCCTCCCTTGCTCTGACATCCATGGTTCATAACCCTGAGATCCACAACGCTAAAATATCGGACCATAGTCCAATTACAGTACACTTGACCAACACCAAACCTTCCTCCTCCCCTCCCGCCTGACGTTTCCTGTCCTACTTAGCGGACAAAGATGATTTCCGCCATATGCTATATACATCATGGGCAGAGTATGCCTCCACAAACGGCGCACACATCGCTGACCCAAATCTCTTCTGGGATGCGGGTAAAGCATTCCAAAGAGGAAAAATCATCTCCTACACTGCCCAATATAAAAACCACTCTAAACAACAATATATGCAAGCCAGTGAAGCCCTGCGGATGGCACACCAGCGATTCTCGTTAAACAGAACCACTGATATCATGCAAAAGTGGCAAAAAGCCAAACATGACTTTGACCTCGGGGCAGAACAACAAGAAGTTGCTAAAATGTCCTATTCCACCCTCCACTTCCATAGATTTGGTAATAAGGCAGGTAAACTACTGGCCAAGCTATGTTTAGGCCTCAGACGCCCTACCTACATCCCTGCTCTGAAGCACAGCACAGGCACGCTCACTACCTCTTCCACAGACATCCGTAAAATTCTCATGGACTACTACACCTCCCTATACGCCTCAGACCCAACAAACCAAATGGTGGCCCAAGAATTGTTGACAAAGATTCCCCCACCCAGACTAGACTCTCTACAACTTGAAGTCCACAACGTTCCCATATCCGTTGAAGACATCCAACTAACTATCAAATTCTTGGCCTCAGCCAAAGCCCCAGGCCCTGACGGCTACACAGTTGAATTCTGTGATGGTAACTAAAGATTTTATCCCTGATACGCTCAAGCATGTCTTCACCATGATGTGGGAGGGAGACCCAAATCTCTCAACAGGCACACAGGCCAACATTAAGCTGATTACTAAAGCAGGCAAAGACCCCCTTCACCCAGGCTCTTACCGCCAAATATCCTTAATTAATGTCAATGTCAAAATTCTATCCAAAATAATTGCCTCCCGTCTAGCCAAGCTCCTTCCTTCTATCCTCCACCCAGCCCAAGCTGGCTTTGTACCGGGACGATCCGCCACCCTGAACATTAGGAAGGTCCTGCTCACGTTGGAAAATGCTAAAGCCCACCCAGACCAAGACGTTGCTATCATCTCGCTCGATGCTGAAAAAGCATTCCATAACATCAGCTTCTCCTGGTTGTTCAGGGTGATGGACGTTCCTTGATTCTTCCGCCCCAATCATACGGTTTCTACAACAAATGTATGTGCCCCCCTCAGCAAGAATTGTTACACCGGACTTTATCTCAGACACGATCCCCCTGACAAAAGGAACTCAACAGGGCTGTCCTTTAGATCGCTTTCTTTTCAATTTAGCCATTGAGCCTCTATCCAGACTACTCAACTCCCCTGAGGGCATCAGCGCGTTACAGTAGGTGAACAAACCTTCCGCTCCGCGCTATTTGTGGATGACATACTTTTGTTTTCTACAAACCCACAATCAGACTTTACCAGACTTAGGGACACCTTTGCGGCCTTTCGACTAAGTTCAGGGTTCAAAATTAATTTTACCAAAAGTGGGGTACTAGCACTCCAGCCTCGACAATCAGATAAGTGGAAATTGGTCTCCCCATTCGCTCTAGCACCCCACCACATTACTTACTTGGGTATCCATATAGGACGGGACCCCTCCTCTTTATATTCTTTTAATAACCCACCTCTCATAACCAAAATTGTGAAGGAGCTGGAAGCATGGGCAACCCTCCCCCTTTCACTCTTCGGGAGATGCCACCTGTTTAAAATGGTGTCATTTGCGCGTCTGCTATATCCCATGCAGACAATACCGCTTCTATTTAAGCACTCAGATGTACAGAAAGTACATACAGCAATTACAAACTGCTTATGGCTGTCCAAAAAAAACACAAATCGCGTTGCAGAAACTGTGTCTCCCCAAGGAGGAGGGAGGAGCAGGGTTGCCCAATATACGATTTTACAACCTCTTGTGCCTACTCAGACAGGGGCTTGACTGTTTGACAGGTAAATCTAGATACTCCAATAATATGCTTGGGGGTGCCCTGACCTTCCCATACTCTTTCCCAGCCGTTCTCCACTCGAACCTAAAAGCATTACCACTTCACCTTAAAACATGTGTTGTCATTAGAGACACAGTCATCGCTTGGAGAGAGGTGTGGAGGTTAATTAGACTTACCGCAAATATATGGAGCCATTTATCTATCCAGGCCAACCCAATGTTTTTGCCCTCCACCATGTACAGCATATTTGACTTTTGGAATACCTGAGGTCTAACTAAAGTAGCTTCCTTGTACCACAATATGGCTGGACAGCTTAAGCCCTTTCAGACTCTCGCATGTGTTCTACTACCACGAGCTAACAGACTATCTCCGTTCCTGCCACCACCGGGGCTCTGACCCCCTCCAGCAATCTTTAATAGACGCAGCAATTAAGTGGGACTCCTACTCCATCTTGGCATTGTACTCTTATCTTATAGCCCACCAATCAGCCAAATACAACCTTGCCCCGTTTCGCAAATGGTCGACCATCTTCAATGATAGTGAATTGCCTGAAAAAATCCTAGAAGGATACCGCCATATCTGCAAGCTTACTATCTCACAGACCTGGAGAGAAACACAATTTAAGATCATCCATAGAGCCTACTACCCATTTCACCACAATAGGGAGAACCCCACCCAGGTGCATTGCCCTTGGTGTTCTATGCAACGCCCTATGCTGTTACATCGCCTCTGGGACAGTCCACACATTGATGCTTACTGGGACTCCATATTGGCATACATACTGCACACCAATCATGACCAAGTACCCAAAACTCCATTAATGTGCCTCTTTGGATCCGACTCCTCTACACCACCCTCCCCGGGGACATCGAAACCCAACCTCTCACACTGGACTCATTTGTTTTTCCTAGTTGCCCGTCGGACCATTATGCAGCATTGGATTCAACCTATTCATCCTAGGCTGGCAACTGCAAAATAGGCAATGGTATCCCTCTTCCACCTTGAAAGACTTGACACTATTGTACTAAACTTTAAATCGACCACCCAGTTCTTTGCGAAATGGCGCAAATATATGGAAACTACATTCACACAAGAAGACCTTCAAAAATTCATGCAACTATTCCGCTTCACAGATTGGTATCTTAAACGAGACATTGCCAACAAGTTTGGCAGGCTTAAAACTATTACTAACTGTCCATCACCAGGCTCTCCATCACTACAGAACTAGGACCCATTTAAGTGAATACCCTTGATGGACCCTTCCAGGGAGTTAGCCCAGATATCATCTTCAGTTACAATCCACTATCCTCTTTTAGACCTTTGTCACCTTGAGTATACCACCTTAATAATAATACACGGCTTCCGCTCCTGGGAATATCTTAGTTTAATGTTTATTGCTCTAATGTTAATACCTTTCTAACATACTGCATTAACTGTATGACCACAGGTAAATAGGTTGATCATTTACTACCCCTTTCCCTACCCCCCTTGCTCCCCCCCCCCCCAACGAACCCGGCAGATAACCTGATGTGTTTGTTATACATCTTAATATATTGACCATAGCTTATGGCACCATGTTATAAAACCTATATGTACATTTCTGCTGTAACTATTTACAAATCCTAATAACATTTTTTTTAAAAAAAGAAACTCAACCATAAATATATATGACCATAAAATAGTCCATGAAATAATAAGTGCAATCATCCTTCACATATGGAGTTATGGAAGAAATGGCCACTCACCAAACAGAAGAGAACAGCGCGCTGAAGGCATCTGTGTGGATCTTCAGAGGGAGCCGCTGCTAATAATGAGTGTTTGTGTTTCTTTCACCAATACTGTGATAAACCAGAAGAAACACTCATAGTGTAATATATAATGGAATACTAATTGAAGTGGATAGGAAAGGAACACCCGTGATGGTAGCAGACATGAACAAATCCGGGTATCACTCCATCTTCCTCACATGCAATGCAAACTCACCAGACAGAATGCAATATCACACCAGATACAATCCAATAATCACAGCGGGGAGTAAAGGATGAACAGCAGCACTGCCTCCAATATCCAACTTGTTCCAGGGATCTCAATAGGTAAGTAGTAGGGGACACTCAGCCACTCTCAACACATCATGATGTTGAACAAAGAAACAAAGTATCATAGTGTAGTAATCGGGGCCTCTGAGGATGAGCATTGGCTGGAAACGCGTTGGGGAGTGCTATTCACATGACGTCACACCGCTGTGACTGCCGATCTTGGCGGCGTTTACATATGAGTGATCTATGCTAATTGTACTACTTGCACCATTGTTTTAAGCTGGACAATTTTAATAAATATTACTGCACTATGAGGGGGGCTGAGCTGGAGAGTAGTGCTCTTTGGACATGATGGCTGACTTAAATGTTATTTCTTATAATGTTAGGGGTCTATACTTTGCTGCAAAGCGTCACCAAATAGTGAGAGAGCTGAAGTGAAACGCTTGCTCCATTGCTTTCCTTCAGGAAATGCATCTCACACATTCCACTTCGGTCAAGCTTTTTTAGTCACACCTACCACAATGGTATTATAGTCTATGCGATACCAATAAAGCTAAATGAGTTGCCATTGGGTTCAGTAGGAGCATGTCCTTCCAGCTCAAGGAAATGGTAGCGGATGACCATGGGCGCTTTCTCTTTCTCAAGGGTTCCATAGGCAACTCCCAATGCACCATGAGGACCCTTTTCGATTTGTATGTCCATTCCCTCTCTACCTGTCCGAATCAACAACTGGAAAATTAATGATTCCCTTTTGTTGAACTCAGTTGATGTCTCCCTCCTGTTTGCCTCTTTATCACAATATTTCAAGGAGAGTACCTCTCCAGATATCACTTCTTCCTTGTTATGGGAAGCTCACAAGGTGACAATGAGGGGCAAACTGATCGAACTAGGGGCAAGGAAAAAGAGAGAGTTTGGACAACAACTTAAAGAAACATTACAAAGGGTGGCTGACCTAGACAAAAAACATAAATTGTCTCTGCACAAAACCCACTTGGAGGCTCTTACGCTAGAGAGGGAAAAACTCAAAACCCTCCTCGACTTACAAACAAAAAGAAAATTCCATTTAGTCTCTCAGGCTAGATATGAATGGGGAGATAAATCTGGTAGACAACTTGCTCTTTACGAGTGAAAACATTTGCTTCCTTTATCTCAAAAATTAAACTTCTCTCAGGTGAAATGGCGCACAGAGAGTTCAATGCTAAACTGTATAATGTCAGGGGTGATTTGGCCTCTCTGACACCAACAGAGAAACAGAAACATATTCTTACGTACTTGAAGCAAGCCAAACTTCCTAAATTATCACTCAAATCACTCAGGCAGTTAGAAGCTGACTTCTCCTTAGAAGAATTCCAAAAGGCTTTAAAATCTACTCCCCTGGGAAAGTCACCAGGAATGGATGGCTACTCTGTCTTGTATTACAAAATTTTTCAGTGATATTCTGCTACCACGCTTAGCGTCATACGCCAATTCAATTTTCAAATCCTTAGGCTTAAGACAGGAATCCCTCTCTGCTCATATAACGATTATTCCCAAACCAGGTAAGGACCCTACTCTATGTGGTAGCTATTGACCCATATCCTTATTAAATGTGGATACTAATCTATATACCAAAGTTATTGCCACAAGACTACTTGCCTTTCTCCCTAAATGGATATCGGCTGACCAAACAGGTTTTATCCCCAATAGAGAAGCCAGGGATAATTCCCTGCGCACCCTCTCGCTGATTCATTATGTCCGCAGGTGTGCCCAGCCCACCCTACTTCTGTCCAAGAATGCTGAAAGAGCTTTCAATAGAGTGGACTGGGACTACCTTATGATGGTCTGGGTACCAAGATGCTTAGTCGCATTTCCGCACTATACTCCCATCCCACTGCACAAATTAGGATAAATGGCCTGCTGAGTGATCCTTTCCCATTACATAATGGTACCAGGCAGGGGTGCCCCCTGTCGCCCCTGCTTTTTGCCATTTCACTAGAACCCTTCCTAGCCACAATCAGACATAACAATAGTATCCAGGGAATTAAGGTGGGCCCTAGTGCCCACAAATATGCCGCCTACGCAGATGATATTTTATTTTTCATACAGCAACAGAACCTAATGTCAGCCTTACACACTTTCCAATCACTTTCTAACTTCAAAATAAATTTAGCCAAATTGAAAATTCTAAACATTAACCTCCCACACACGGAAGCGGATCATATAAAACCTCTCTTCCCCTTCCACTGGCAATCGGAAAAACTAAAGTACCTAGGCATCTTCCTAACCCCTCACCTTCACTCCTTGTTTAAACACAATTATATTCCACTTTTAAATGGTATTAAGACAGACCTCCAGAAATGGTCCTCTTTGCTGCATTCCTGCATAGGGAAAATAAACGTCATAAAAATGAAAATTTTACCGCATATTTTATTCACTATGCAAATGGTGCCTTTGGGGGTTCCTGTGTGATTCTTTTCTATCCTCTAGTCCATGGTCTCTCGCTTTATTTTGAGGGACAGACACCCAAGAATAGCTAGATCGACTTTTTACCATTCAAAGTGTTCTGGGGGTCTCGCCCTGCCCGATTTTAAAACCTATTACCATGCTATAGCTTTGACACGTATGCTAGATTGGCAATTCGCCTCCAATACCAAATTATGGGTCCAGCTAGAATATAATTTGAGCGGCACGGACTTATCTATTACCCCCTGGATTCCTTTTTCTTCAAGATCCATGTCCACCTCAATCTTACCTTTAACCATCTCCACCTTGGACATTTGGGACATGTTACATAAAAAATTTGCCTGACCCTACAATTCGCCGCTGATGCTGATCCTGCACCACAACTATTTCTTACCTGGATAAATGGACTCAGGTTTTAATTCCAGGTCAGCGGAGAACCCTCTGTGACTCCATCACCTTCTCCAATGAAAGACTCTTAAACCACTTTTCTCCATTCTAAGATCTAAACCGATCACATTTATGGACAGATGGTGCCACAACCTGCTGCAATGCTTCATGACCTCATTACCTAAGCCATTAAGAGATCTCCAAGACCTTAATACATGTGAAGTTATGTTTTCTTATAAAGACCCCCCTGTACACTGTATATCTCAACTCTACAAAGCCCTCATCAAACTACTAGGCCCTAACTACCTGGACTTCCTGACCAAATGGGAAAGCGACCTTAAAATGTCCCTTACTGATCAACAAGGATAAAATCCTACAACTGGCTCACACCTCCTTGATATCTTCCAAAATGGCAGAAACAAACTATAAATTGTTCACCAGATGGCACTATACACCAACTAAACTCCATGCCATGTTCCCTTCCAGTTCCCCATTATGCTGGAGGAGCTGCGGGAACTCATGCCCGTATATGGTGGTACTGTCCGTTAATCTGCTCCTACTGGTCAGACATCCTCCATTTCATTTGCCAAATAACAGGCTCCTCTCTTCCAAATGATCGGTGGACTATTCTACTTAATGGAACCTTGGAATCCGTGGGCCCTTACAAATGTTCTCTTACCTCTCATCTCCTAAACATGGCCAAAGCCCTTATACCTGCCCATTGGGAGGAATCCATGATTCGTACAATGAAAGCTTGGCTCCAAAAGGTTAATGAGGTTTGTCTTCTAGGGGAACTTACCTTTATTACCAAGGGTGAGGTGGGTCACCATACCAAGATTTGGGCATCCTGGATGGAATTCAAGACCACATCTAGTTATAAAGCCATTATGTGCACTTCCCCTTGATAATTGTTATATGATATTATACTATGCAGTATGCATGTATGTATAGACCATCTGCCCTCCCCTGCCACCCTCCTTTCTTTCCTCCTGCCCTCTTCCTTCGCCTCTTTCTCCCCCTTCTATTTCTTCCTCCCTTTCTTTCTTCTTTTCTTCTTCTTCCCTATTGTGGATAAATTCTTCGGTTAACAAACATGTTTCCAGTGTCTACCCAGAACCCAGGTCAAGCTGTACAGTTATCATATTAACATGTTTTTCTTTTCTTTAATATTCCATCCCTGGCAATCTGTGGATGTTGATTGTTTGCATACATTTCTTTTTTTTTTTTTGTTTACAAAAAGCTTTATTGGAAGGTAAGGTACAAAGAGCAGTTACAAAGTATACATCCAATGTAATAAAAAGAGGAATACACTTTATATATAGTATCAAGGATATCAGATATTGCTTTACAAATAAGGGTCCGTTAGTCTTTAGCTATTATATCCCAAAGAGACCATTTTTGTTCATATAAGCTAAATTGGTCTGGTAAGGTACAATAGATATATTCTGTAAGTCTAATTGAAGACATTCTTGATATGACCTGTTGCCATGAGGTATAAGGAGTTCGCCACTTGCATGCAACCATCCAGATGACTGCGCTACAAAGGGTATGCAGTCGTTTATTGGTGTGAGATGGAACATTTGGTATTTTCCCAAACAAAAGGCATATTTGAGGGGTAAGAGAGATTTTATCAATCATTAATTGGTCTGCAATTTTAGTGACCAATTTCCATATTGGGACTAAGTGTATGCAGTCTCAAAAAATATGTAAAAGAGTTCCTTCATTTGAGCAGCCTCTAAAATAGTTAGGGGAGCAGTTAGGATAATATTGATGTATTCTAGAAGGGGACATATACCATCTGGTCATTAATTTACATGAGGATTCATGGATAGCGGGGGAACAGCAGCTCTTACGGAGGTTATTGAACATTGTCTGCCAGTCTCTTATAGAGATGTTGCAGTTGAGTTCTAGTTCCCATTGGAGCATAGGTTTAGATTTTTTTTCAGTTTGGGGGATGCTACAGAGTTTGTATAAAACAGAAATCTGTCCTCTATCTCTAGAGGAGGAGATACATATTTCTTCAAAGGGTGAAGGGCTATTGAGGTTATTAATTGCGTAGTGAGAGAGATAGAATTCTTTAATCAAGTTATAGTTTGAGAGATTCAGGGAAGTTATAAGTTTTACAAAGTTGCTCAAATATGGTTAAAAGATTGTTCTGTGTTAGGGATTTCAAGCTCGTCAGTCCCGCCTGATTCCATAGAATAAAGCTGTCAGGGTTGTTGAGAGCTGAAGGAAAGTGGGTGTCGCCAAAAAAAGAAGCTAGAATAGATGTGGGAGGGGATAATTGTAATGGGTCTTTATATTTGATCCAAATCTGGAGAGAGTGAGCAACAATTCTATTTAGCTTATAAATTTTTTTTGAATTTGAAATATTGGACCAAGCTATGCTTTCTAACCTAAATGGGAGAATGGCGTTGCGTTCAAATGTTATCCATGGAGTTGTATTGATAGGGCTAGACCATTGTGCGAGTTGAAGGAATCGGGCGGACAGAAAGTATAGCCAGAGGTTAGGTGCACCCAACCTCCCGTTTTTCGCGGCCTATGAAGCAATGCATTATTACATCTGGGCCTACCCCCCATCCACACAAATTTGTTAATAGATCTCTGTATCAATTCCAGTTTGTTTTTAGGAATTAAAATGGGAAGGGCTCTGAAATAATATAGAAGTTTCGGTAGTATGACCATTTTGATAGCACAGATTCTTCCCAAAAAGGAAATACGATAGTTAGACCAAATTTTAAGAAGGTTAAGAATGCTACTGAAGAGATTGGGATGGTTAGCTTGAAATAGCGTGTTGTATAAAGGGGTGATATAGATACTCAGATATTTGAAAGAGGAGGAACACCATTTAAGGGGAAATTGATTTTTTAATTTTTCTAATAGGTTAGGTTGAATATTAATAGCAATGACTGAACACTTATCCAGATAAACTCCTAAGCCCGATACATTGTGAAATAGATCTAGAATTGAGAGTAGATTTGTGATTGATTCCAAGGGGTCTGTGATGAATAACATCACATCATCTGAATATAAACTCAATTTGAATTCATTTTGGCCCTTGGGATAACCTTTGATTTTAGGGTGATCTCTAAGAGCTTGTGCCAACGGTTCCATAGCAAGGGTAAACAAGAGAGGGGATAGAGGGCAGCCCTGTCTAGTGCCTCTTCTCAAAGGAAAGAATTGGGAGTTACATCCGGGAATTTTGATTCTAGTTTGGGCGTTGTGGTATAATGCATTGAAACCTCTGATAAAGTTATTAGGGATGCCGACTTTAGTGAGAATGAAGTTTAAATAATTCCAACTTACATTGTCAAAAGCCTTGTGTATGTCTAGGCTGATTAGGCGGGTTGGGTATAGTGAAATGTTGGCATCTTGAATGATATTCAAAATAAGTTTTGTGTTATCAATAATTTGCCGGCTGGGTATAAAGCCGGTCTGGTCTGGGTGTACTAATGATGTAATTACTGTTACCAGTCTATTGGCTAGAAATCTAGCAAAGATTTTAGTGTCATTATTGAGGACAGAAATTCGTTTGGATAGTAACTAGGGTTTTGGGGTTTTTCTGGTGAGGAATGGTGTTTTAAAGTCTGGATAAAGACAGGAGTTATTACTGTGATTTTAGAAACGATCTAAAGATCGGTTATCTGACCATTGTCATTAATGTAGTAATCATGTGGGTCTGGTCTGGCCGAAATATGGGTCGGCCGTTTAATAACTATTGTGTTTTGAATAAAACTTATAGTAAGTTCTACGGTTGTAAAGTGATATGGGTTGGGCGGATTAGTCGGATCTGTATGTGTTCCGAAAACTGTTACATTCAACCTTAATAAATTTGAAGTAAGAGTGATTTCAGCCGTAGGGATTAT
>BLSH010455632.1:1189612-1200189 GCA_018402905.1 Glandirana rugosa | reverse complement strand
CTAATAACGGCTTTATGAGCCGACCAAAGGGATTGTATAGATATATCATCGGTGTTATTAATTTTGAAGTAATTCTTCTAGTGAAGACGTTAAATCGTTTATTGTTCTAGAATCCGAGAGTAGAGAATCGTAAATTCTCCAGGTGAATGGAGTGGGGGACATGCCCACATGAGAGGTCTCGAACTTAGAGATTTGGTGATCAGACCAGGGGCAGGGGTGTATTTCTGCTCTTGTAGAGTTGGCCAGAAGTATCGGTGTACAGAAAATGTAGTCTAACCTGGCGTAGCTGTTATGGGGGTGGGAATACAAGGTATACGCTCTGCAACCTGGGCTCTCCAGGAATCAATTAGTTGGAATTCGTTAAGCGAATGGGTTAGTGATTTGGGAAAGGCCTTAGTGTGGGGGGTGAAAGAGCTTCTGTCCAGAGATGGATTGGCTGATAAATTAAAATCTCCACCTATAATTAAGTGGGGGGAATCGTGTAGAGCGAGAACATCAAAAAAGGAACTAAAGAAAGAGGTGTGTGAGGCATTTGGAGCGTATACTGATGCTATTGTAACAGCTTTACCTCCTAGCGAACCTTTAATTAGAAATGTATCTACTCTCAGGATCCTTAAAAACTTTCTAAACATCCAATATAATATTGTTTCTAATGAATATTGCCACGCCCCTAGACTTGGAGGGGTGGCCGGTGTAGTGGTACTGTCTAAAGCCCCTGTAAAAATATTTGGGTGGATTGTTTAATTGAAAGTGAGTCTCTTGAAGGAGGGTTATGTCCGCACCTAGGCGTTTATAGTGCTTGAAGGCTTTTTTCCTTTTGTGAGGGGAGTTAAACATCTGTACATTATGCGAAATTATTTTGAGACCCATATTAGAAACAACAGAGGGGAATTATAATATGAGAAAATGAGTTGTTAAAGGGGGAGGGTGAGACTGAACCACTACACCTTATAATAGTCAGCTGGAGAAAGACATAACTGGGAAATATCATACAACGCGCACCCGATATGTAAGCATAGTTACCTCTATTGGATTTAAACCTTCCGTCATAATAAAAGAACAAAAACAATAAACAGATAAGAAGTCTGTAACAAACTTGAAGAGGATCAAACTTAAGTGTAAAGCTCAATCTCGCAAAAATTAAGCTTGGACAAACACGTCCAAAAATTGGGCCACTCACCCCAAGGGCCGCGACCAGGAACGCCCCAGCGCAAAGAGTGCGCTTGGGCCGTGTCCGGCAGCAGCACGCGGAGGAAGTAAAGCCCAACTGGGGGGGAATCATGGCCATTCCCGACCCTCCAGATAAGATATACAATTAAATTTAAGAACTAGAAATCAAATATACTTGTGTAAAATATGGCATTACCTTGGTATGTAAGGAAATATATACATTTTTAAGTTCTCACACAATCTAAGCAGTGAAACTAGAAAATATAGCTAGTAAATATAGTTATTGGACAGCTGACGATGTTAGACCGCTACTCACTCCAGATCTGACCCGTATGCTGTTGTTATATTCATGAGGAGGGAGAAAAAAAAAAAAAAAAAACTTTTCCTGATGGGGTATCTGTCCTGATATGAAGGAGATATTCAGAAAAAAATGTAAGAATAACACCAGATTAAAAAAGGGTGAAATGTTTAAATCGGAGAGTTATCCCTGTCGTTGTTAAATTATAGAGTACATGAATTTGAAGATCAACAGAGTGGAGGAGTAATTTCTGTACTATGCTGCCATCTATCGATGAAAAATGAAATTGCGGCCGGCAATACCATATATGTCAGGAGTCTATTTTTGGCAAAGTTGTTCCAACTATATTTAAAGCAGTTTTCAGTAAAAGTGTGAGGAAGATGAAATTGTAGGAGAAGAGGGTAATCATGAAACATCTCCGGAACTTGTTAAATAACAAACAGACAACCGAAGCGAAAACGTTGCTCCGCAAAAACATGAAGAAGGAGACCAATATTAGTCTCTAGTAGATTTGCATGATTAGCAGCATGAGGCAAAAGAAGGGACAACTGTCATTGTCATGCTTCGGTAACTCTAAAAGGTTGACGCTATCTATGTTGGTCCCAGCGGGAAGCCGGGGTGTTCCAGATTGGAGAAGGTCGTGGGGTATTTTGTAGCCTGAGCGGTGGGTCTGGCTCCAACAGACCCAGCTTAATCAGTAATTCTTTTCCTTCACTTAGGTTAAATACTGTGCAGGTTGTACCATTGTGAGGAATTGTGAGTTTAAAAGGGAAGCCCATCGGTACCTTATTCTGGCTGATTGAAGGATAGAAGTCACTTCCTTCATTTTTCTTCTTCTCTCCAGGGTTGCAGGATAGATGTCTGAAATATTTGGATTTTACATCCTTCTAGAATGATGTTAGGAGTGCCTCTGGAGGCTCGTAAGATTTCTTCTTTGATTAAAAAATCTTTTAGACACATATTAATGTCACAGGGAGGTTTGTCTGCAGGGGGCTTGAGTCTGAGCGCACGGTGGATTCTGTCGCATTTAAAGGCCTCTACCGGTGTGTTTGGCAAAAGTTCTTGAAACAGTCTATTCATAGCAGGGACCAGGTCAGTCACCGTTTCCGCAACCCCTCTGATCCGCAAGTTGTTTCGCCTGTTGCGATTATCTAAATCATCCACTTGGGCTTGAACGAAGGAGTAGCTTTCCATAAGTGATTCAAAATCCTTTCTCAGGTCATTGTGGGCGAGAGATAGTTTGTCGTGTTTAGTCTCCAGGCGGTCCGTCCGGTTGCCCAAAGCCGCTATTTCAGAGGAAAGGGCATTGGTGGATTTGTGCACCTCTGCTTGTATCTTCGCAGCTAATTTTTCGTAAATAATTGTAAGGCTCTCTTCGAGATCCGCTTTAGTCAAAGGAGGAGAATTATCGCTGTTTGGAAGTGCGTTAGAGGAGGATGTGGACACAGCGGCAGAGGCTTGTTTTTTGGTACCGTTCTGACTCATCTTCCCTTTTTGAGCTGAACATAACAGGTAGTTGGTAAGATTATGTTGGTTAGAGCGGCAGCTTTGCGCCTTCTTACCACGTGTCATACAAGTTTAAGACGCGACAGAGAGGAGAGAAAATGTATCCCTCTCTGCTCCCTCTTCTCTTCTGCTTCCTTACAATAGATTGGTATTAAAGAATAATGATTCATCTGGAGGGATCAGGAGCAGTGAAGCGTGATAAGGGCTAGAACATTTTTATGTAAGCATTGGTGGGTGTAAGTGAGAGGACCCCATTTAGTAATGGATGAGTTCAGGTGGGGTCAAGGGACCGTTAATCAGCAATCCTACAAATAGAGCCCCAGGGCAGAGTAGAAGAAGGGATGCCACAAGGCCTCAACAGGCCTCCACATGGATTTCTTTCCGGGTCCTTTAGAGGGCTTCTTGGGGTAGTTAGGGAGCCATCTCCATCAGGGCAGGGGCCAGAGAGGGTGGTGAGGGCACCTAGATGGGTGGGTGGAGGAGATGAACCCCAGGAGCCGGGAAAACACTGCCGATCGCGGTAGGCCGCAAAAGCCGCGGCCTCGATTTTGGGATCCGCGGCCGCCGGTGTCCAAACAGGCCGAAACTGCACTTAAAATGTAGCTGGGGGTGAGAGGAGTGAGGATGGGGTGGTAGGGATGCTCACCCTTGCTTGTAGTGGCAGGATGCCCGAGGATGGTAATGGGCCTGTGCGTAGCTTTGCAGGAGACATCCGCTCTCGTTCCCGGCTAGCCACGCCCCATTTGCATACATTTCTGAACATGTATTTACACAAGATGTCTGTATAATAAACAAATATCAAAAAAAAAAAAGAAGTTGGATTGTAAATCTCCATAAATGTTTCTTCAGACATTATTCTTCTCTTCTTCTACAGATTGTCCTCTAATCACCTGACAGACCATTCTTGCCCCCACCTGGCATCTGGAATAAGAAATAACGAGACACTGAGGACACTGAACCTGTCTAAGAACAATCTGCAGGGTCCTCATTTCAGGGATCTGATGGAAGCTCTGACAACAAGCCGGATAGAGAAATTACTGTGAGTATAACAGGACTGACTGAGACAATCATATTCTGGGAGAGTTTTTTTATCTAAATCACAACAATAATATAAACAAATAATAATGCAATTATATGAATCTTCTTTTTGCCTCTGTATATTATTATTATTATACAGGATTTATATAGCGCCAACAGTTTGCGCAGCGCTTTACAACATGGGGGCAGATAGTACAATTACAATACAAATCAATACAGGAGGAATCAGAGGGCCCTGCTCACTAGAGCTTACAATCTAGAAGGGAGGGTCAAGAATGACAAAAGGTAATAACTGTGGGGGATGAGCTGATGGAGAAAATGTGAATACAGTTGTTAGGTGTGGGTAGGATAGGCTTCTCTGAAGAGAAGGGTTTTTAGGGATCGTCTAAAAGATAATAGAGTAGAAGATAATTGGCCAGTTTGGGGTAAGGCGTTCCATAGAATTGGAGAGGCTCTGGAAAAAGTCCTGGAGGCGAGAATGGGAGGAGGTGATGAGGGAGCTGGAGAGCAGGAGATCTTGAGAGGAACAAAGAGAACGAGTAGGTTGGTATTTAGAGACCAGGTTAGTGATGTAGCTGGGAACAGAGTTGTATATGGCTTTGTAAGTAGTTGTTAGTATTTTGAATTTAATTCGTTGGGTGAGTGGAAGCCAGTGGAGGGATTGACAGAGAGGAGTAGCAGAAACAGAGCGATTGGTAAGGTGGATAAGTCTGGCATCAGTATTCATGATGGATTGGAGGGGGGATAGCCTGTGTAGAGGTAAGCCAATGAGAAGGGAGTTGCAGTAATCGAGACGAGAGATGACCAGGGGGTGTATTAAGAGCTTTGTTGTGTGGTTGGTTAGAAAGGGGCGTATTTTGGAGATGGTGGCAAGATTTGGACAGTGATTGGATGTGGGGCTTAAAGGAGAGTTCAGAGACCAGAAGTACACCTAGGACATTGGTATGCGGGGATGGACTTATAGTTGTGCCATTGATTTTGACAGAGAGATCAGGGGAAGGGGCATATGGGGGAGGAAAAATTATAAGTTCGGTTTTGGATAGATTGAGTTTGAGGAAGTGGTGTGACATTCAGGCTGATATATCTGTTAGTAAATTAGTGATACGTGAGGAGACGGCGGGAGTGATCTGTGGGGGTAGAGAAATAGATTTGGGTGTCGACAGCATAGAGGTGGTATTGGAAGCCATGTGAGGCTATCAACTGACACAGGGAGGAGGTGTAGATTGAGAATAGGAGCGGTCCAAGGACAGAACCTTGGGGGACCCCAACAGAGAAAGAAAGAGGAGAGGAGGAAGTTGAATTATAAGTAACACTAAAGGTGCAGTTGGATAAGTAGGAGGAGAACCAGCGAAGACTACAGTCACGGAGACCAAAAGTGTGGAGTTTTTTGGAGGAGGAGGGAGTGGTCAGCCATATCAAAGGCAGCAGAGAGGTCCAGGAGTAGGAGTACAGAAAAGTGTCCATTGGTTTTGGCCCTTAGTAGATCATTTGTTAGTTTTAGGAGAGCAGTTTCTGTGGAGTGTTGAGGACGAAAACCAGACTGAAGGCGATCAAGAAGGCCATTATCATCATGGTGGTCACAAATTCGATTGTAGACCAGACGCTCAAGGAGTTTGGATAAAAAGGGGAGCAAGGAGATGGGGCGGAAGTTGCCAAGATTGGATGGGTCCAGGGAGGGCTTTTTAACCACTTCCCCACCGCCATATGCAGAATGACGGCCGGGAAGTGGCTCAGTTATCCTGACTGGACATCATATGACATCCTCAGGTTAACAAGCCTCCGCGCGCCTGGGGGGGAGGACGCGCATCGCGGAGATCGGTGGTGTGGGACGTCAGTCTGACCCCCCGCAATACCGATCTCAGTAAAGTGCTTCCATCCAAAGCACTTTACCATGTGATCAGCCATGACGGCTGGTCACAGTGTAACACAGGAAAGCCGTTTATCGGCTTTCCTGTACTCAGGTCTAAAGACCTGAGGAGTGGAGAGCCGATCGGCTGCATCGCTGACAGGGAGGGTTTGTGCTGATGATCAGCACAGCCCCCCTCGGATCGCCACACTAGACCACCAGGGAGCCTGCCCAGGGACCACCAGCAATGTCCCCACCCAGGACCACCAGGGAGTCGATCTGGACCACCAGGGAGACCACCCTAGACCACCAGGTAAGGGGCATAGTGCCCAATATTAATGGCACTTAGTGCCACCTTCAGATGCCACCCTAGACCACCAGGGAATGGGCCCCTTTCTGTACATATGCCCACCAGTGCCCCTATCAGTGTGTACCAGTGCCCCTATCAGTGCATACCAGTGCCACATATCAGTGCCCACCAGTGCCACCTATCAGTGCCCATCAGTGCCACCTATCAGTGCCCAGTGCCGCCTGTGAGTGCCAATCAGTGCCGTCTATGAGTGCCCATCAGTGCCGCTTATCAGTGTCCGTCAGTGCTGCATATCAGTGCCCGTCAGTGTTTCATATCAGTGCCAGTCTGTGCTGCTTATCAGTGCCACCTAGCAGTGCTCATCATTGCTGCATATAAGTGCCTCATCATCAGTGCCACCTCATCAGTGCCAATCAGTACTGCCAGATCAGTTCCCGTCAGTGTAGCCTCATCAGTGCCCATCAGTGATGGAGAAAATTTACATATTTACAAAGTTTTGTGACAGAAATAGAGAAATTTTTTTTTTCAAAATTTTCAGTCTTTTATTGTTTATAGCGCAAAAAATAAAAACCGCAGAGGTGATCAAATACCACCAAAAGAAATCTCTATTTGTGGGAACAAAATGATAAAAATCTTGTTTGGGTACATCGTTGCGCAATTCTCATTCAAAACGCAACAGCACTAAAAACTGAAAATTGGTCTGGTAGTAAAGTGTTCTAAGTGCCTGGTATTGAAGTGGTTAAGTATGGGGCTAACTAATGCATGTTTTAGAGAGTTGGGAAAGATGTCAGAAGAAAGGGAGAGATTGAAGATGTGGGTTAGAGAGTGTAGAATAGAGCCAGAGGGTGAACGTAGCATTTGCGAAGGAATATGATCCATAGGGCAGGTGGTAAGATGGACATTGGCAAGTAGTTTAGCAACCTCGTCTATAGTGGTGGTGTTGAGAGAGAGAAGTATTGATTGAACCTGTGGGCATGAAGTGTAAAGGTAGAGGGTAACTGAACAGCAGAGGTATATAGCCAATCCTGAACTGTTTTCTAAGTTTGGGCTCATGTAGCCATTTATTTTGATTGCTTCTATGCAGTTAAATTTATTACCATAAATTTTTACCCCACCACCCCAGAGACAATTCCTGCACATGAACAGATCGCTCTTGCAGCACCATATTCAGTTGGCATTTGAACATTGCAACTGTTCTTTGGTGTCTCTGCAGTAGAATAGTAAATAAAAGTATCGGGAACAGACTCCTCAAAATAGGGATCAATGATAATTATAAGTATATAAAAAATTGCAGCCCTAATAATAAAAAAAAAAAACAATGGAACTGGTGATTAGCAGTTAAAGTGGTCAACCATAAATACAGTCAGGTCCATAAATATTGGGACATCAACACAATTCTAATCTTTTTGGCTCTATACACCACCACAATGGATTTGCAATGAAATGAACAAGATGTGTTTTAACTGCAGACTTTCAGCTTTAATTTAAGGGTATATACATTCAAATCAGGTGAACGGTGTAGGAATTACATCAGTTTGTATATGTGCCTCCCACTTTTTAAAGGACCAAAAGTAATGGGACAATTGGCTGCTCAGTTGTTCCATGGCCAGTTGTGTGTTATTCCCTCATTATCCAATTTACAAGGAGCAGAAAAAAGGTCCAGAGTTCATTTCAAGTGTGCTATTTGTATTTGGAATCTGTTGCTGTCAGTATGAGATCCAAAGAGCTGTCACTATCAGTGAATTAAGCCATCATTAGGCTGAAAAAAAACAAAACAAACCCATCAGAGAGATAGCAAAAACATTAGGTGTTGTCAAATCCACTGTTTGTAATATCCTTAAAAAGAAAGAACGCACTGATGAGCTTAGCAACACCAAAAGACCCGGAAGACCAAGGAAAACAACTGTGGTGGATGACTGAGGAATTCTTTCCCTGGTGAAGAAAACACCCTTCACAACAGTTGGCCAGATCAAGAACACTCTCCAGGAGGTAGGTGTATGTGTGTCAAAGTCAACAATGAAGAGAAGACTTCACCACAGTGAATGCAGAGGGTTCACCACAAGATGTAAACCATGGGTGAGCCTCAAAAACAGGAAGGCCAGATTAGAGTTTGCCAAACAACATCTAAAAAAAGCCTTTACAGTTCTGGAACAACATCCTATGGACAGATGAGACCAAGATCAACTTGTACCAGAGTGATGGGAAGAGAAGAGTATGGAGAAGGAAAGGAATTGCTCATGATCCAAAGCATACCACCTCATCAGTGAAGCATGGTGGTGGTAGTGTCATGGCGTGGGCATGTATGGCTGCCAATGGAACTGGTTCTCTTGTATTTATTGATGATGTGACTGCTGACAAAAGCAGCAGGATGAATTCGGAAGTGTTTGGGGCAATATTATCTGCTCATATTCAGCCAAATGCTTCAGAACTCATTGGACGGCGCTTCACAGTGCAGATGGACAATGACCCAAAGCATACTGCAAAAGCAACCAAAGAGTTTTTTAAGGGAAAGAAGTGGAATGTTATGCAATGGCCAAGTCAATCACTTGACCTGAATCCTATTGAGCATGCATTTAAATTGCTGAAGACAAAACTGAAGGGAAAATGCCCAGAGAACAAGCAGGAACTGAAGACAGTTGCAGTAGAGGCCTGGCAGAGCATCACCAGGGATGAAACCCAGCATCTGGAGATGTCTATGCGTTCCAGACTTCAGGCTGTAATTGACTACAAAGGATTTGCAACCAAGTATTAAAAAGTGAAAGTTCGATTTATGATTGTTAATCTGTCCCATTACTTTTGGTCCCTTAAAAAGCGGGAGGCACATATACAAACTGTTGTAATTCCTACATCGTTCACCTGATTTGGATGTAAATACCCTCAAATTAAAGCTGAAAGTCTGCAGTTAAAGCACATCTTGTTTGCTTCATTTCAAATCCATTGTGAGGGTGTATAGAGCCAAAAAGATTAGAATTGCGTCGATGTCCTAATATTTATGGACCTGACTGTATATATGACCATAAAATAGTCCATGAGATAATAAGTGCAATCGTCCTTCACATATGGAGGTATGGAAGAAATGGCCACTCACCAAACAGAAGAGAACAGCGCGCTTGTTAATAAAACTGAAGGTGCCTGAGTGGATCTTCAGAGGGAGCCGCTGCTAATGATGAGTTTTTGTGTCTCTTTCACCAATACTGCTATAAACCAGAAGAAAACCCTCATAGTGTAGTATATAATGGAATATTAATTGAAGTGGATAGGAAAGGAACACCCGTGATGGTAGCAGACATGAAGAAATCCGTGCATTTCTACATCTTCCTTACATGCACTGTAAACTAGACTTGTGCATGGCTGAAAAATTCCTTTTTTTTTGTTATCTTTTTTTTATCTTTTTGGAAATTAAAAAATTTGGAAATCCGAAATTCGAAAATTTGCGGTAATTCTGCAATTGTGGTAATTGCGGTAATTTGGAAATTTGCGGTAATTCAGAAATTTGCGGTAATTCAGAAATTCGGTAATCGGAACAGCTGAAAATCCGAAATTCGGAAATCCGAAAATTAAAAAATAACTGAGATCATTTGAAATAATAACTAACTAATAAATAACTATTAAATTATAGGTATTCCCTTTAAAATATGGCTGTTAGTGATAAATTTCATATTTAAATTCACTAACAGACACATTTTCAAGGATATTTCAATACCTATCATTTATTATTATATTCTTTCTTATTTCCGAAATTCGGAAATAATAAAGATTATTTGAAATAATAATAAATAACTGTTAAATTATAGGTATTGGAATTTCCCTGAAAATATGGCTGTTAGTGATAAATTTCATATTTAAGTTCACAAACAGACATATTTTCAAGGACATTCCAATACCTATAATTTAATAGTTATTTACCAACATACCACTAGTTACATTGGTATGTGTGCATTGATCGTCACTCCACCCAAAAACTGAAACATTGCTATCTGCCTTTGCCTATGCGTTTTAACATTGGTACGTCCGTTTATACTAGCTTCATCTTCCTTAACCACTTCAATACTGGGCACTTAACCACTTGCCGACCGTGTATCGTAGATACACGTCGGCAAGTGGCACTCATTGTTGTGGGAGGACGTTATATAACGTCCTCCCACAATCGCGCTCCCGCGCGCCCCCTGCCGCCAGTGCCTACGAGGGTCCACGCGCGGGGTCCCCCGCGCGCCCTCGCGCTAACACCCTCCTGCAATATATTGCAGGAGGGTGTTGTTACTCACGGTGAACGGCTGCACATAGATGCTATGTGCCAGCCGTTCACCAATTCACGGGTCATAACTTCACCAATTCCTTCTACTTCGATCATATTTGCCTGCATGGTTACAATTTTGCGTATCCGTTTCCGTCTATCGTTACAAAGTCAA
>BLSH010455632.1:1170967-1183797 GCA_018402905.1 Glandirana rugosa | reverse complement strand
GTGCTGTCCGTTCTACAGCGTTTAGTGTGAGTTCCTTGCTTCCTGACTATCTGATACCTGTTCCTGTGACCCGGCCTGCTTTGACCCTGCTCTGAACTCTGCCTGCACCGACCCCGGCTTCCATGACCACACTTCTGCCTGCTCCCTTGTACCATGCTGCCTGAACGTTGCCGACCCAGCTGCACCCGACCATCTGTCTGCCTGAACCCTTGTACTGCACCGCCCGCCAGTTACCGACCCGGACTGCCTCACGACCCTTCTGCCTGCACGAGCTCCAGCAGACATCTACCTTGCATCAGTGACTGTCCAGCCCTCGTGCTCCCCCGTGCTCCTGAGTTCCCTGTCTGCACTACCAGGGACTCACGAACCGGGGCCGCAAGAGAGGTACCCCCTGCATAAGCCAGACTCCATCACCAGGTACGTGACACCTCTCTTTCACTCTCATCATTTGAAGCCCACTGTATACATCTATTCTCTCCAACCTCCCTAAGAATTGCTGTGATCTACCGGCCTCCTGTCAGTTTTCCTTGATGAATTTTCTGCCTGGCTACCCTACTTTCTCTCTTTTGAAATTCCCACAATCCTCCTTGGTGACTTCAACATCCCAGTTAACACTAACACCACTGCTACTTCTAAATTTCTTAGTCTAACCTCCTCATTTGACCTGAAGCAATGGGTACAGGCTCCTACTCACACTGATGGAAACACCCTCGACCTTGTCTTCTCCTATCTATGCACTCCATGCAACTTCTTCAACAATCCTTTTCCCCTCTCTGACCACCACCTTATTCGTTTCTCTCTCTCCCTGTCTTGCACCACCTTCCCCTCGCATTCGCCTAACCGTCACCCGTAGAAACCTTTTGCCAACTCAACACTTCTCTCCTCTATTCTGCTACTGACCACCTCTATGAAAAAATCTCACCCCTGTCCTGCCCAACCAAGCCACTGCCATCTACAATAAATCCCTGTCCTCCACCCTGGAAGAGCCCACTCCCCTCACCACACACAAAATCACGTATCGACGCCTACAACCCTGGCAAACATACAACACTAGAAACCTCAAAAAGCGTAGCCGCGTCCTTGAGCGTCTGTGGTACAAAACTAAGTCTCTCAAAGACTACAACCTATACAAATCTGCCCTCTATAAATACAATTCTCGCCTCCACACTGCCAAGCAGACCTATTTTACCACTCTTGTTAACACCTTCTCATCCACTCCCCATCAACTCTTTTCTACCTTCAACTCCCTACTTCGTCCTCCCCCACTTCCACCCACTAACACACTCACTGTCCAGGAGATTGCTAATCACTTCTTCATCAAGAGCAAGATTGACACAATTCGTGATGAAATCTCCACTCTACAGGCATCTTCTCCAGTTAACACCCCATGTCAATAAGCACAATCAACACTATCCTTATTCAAACCTGCTACTATAAACGAGGTTGTTAAACTCCTTTCTAACGCCTACCTAGCCACCTGTCCACTGGACCCTATTCCCTCTCAAATACTACACTCACCCTCTGACTCTATCCTGCACTCTCTAACTCACATCTTCAATCTCTCCCTCTCTTCTGGCATCTTCCCCAATGCTCTAAAACATGCATTGGTCACCCCCATACTCAAAAAGCCATCCCTGGACCCTACCGATCTTAACAATCTGCACCCTAGCTCCTCGAAAGCCTAGTCTACAACCGAGTGACCACCTTGTTAAGAATAACCTTCTGGACCCCCTTCAATCTGGATTTCGCCCTCAACACTCCACAGAAACTGCCATTCTTAAACTCACAAATGACCTACTAACCACAAAAACCAATGGACACTACTCTGTACTCCTTACTCCTGGAACTTTCGGCTGCCTTTGATAGTGTCGACCACCCCTCCTAAAAAACTCTACTCCCTCGGTCTCCGTGACTGTGCTCTTCAGTGGCTCTCGTCCTACCTATCCCATCGCACCTACAGTGTAACGTACAATCCTACCTCCTCCTCTCCTCTTCCTTTCTCTGTTGGCCCCCCCCCAAGGTTCTGTTCTTGGACCTCTCTTATTTTCAATATACACCTCTTCTCTGGGCCGGCTGATAGTCTCCCATGGCTTGCAATATCATTTCTACGCTGACGATACCAAAATCTACCTCTCCACCCCCCAACTCACTCCATCAGTCTCCTCACGTATCACTAACTTATTAACAGACATATCTGCCTGGATGTCCCACCACTTCCTCAAACTCAACTTGTCCAAAACTCAACTCATAATATTTCCTCCCCCACATGCCATTTCCCCCGACTTCTCTGTCAGGAGCAATGGCACAATCATCCACCCATCCCCACATGTCAGGGTGCTTGGTGTTATCCTGAATTCTGAACTCTCATTTTGGCCCCACATCCAATCACTTTCTAAGGCTTGCCGTCTCAATCTCCGCAACATCTCTAAAATATGTCCCTTCCTAACCAATAAAACCACAAAGCTCCTGATTCACTCCCTGGTCATCTCTCGTCTCGACTACTGCAACTCCCTCCTCACTGGCCTACCTATAAATAGACTATTCCCCCTTCAGTCCATCATGAATGCCACTGACTCATCCACCTAACAAAACCATTCAGCATCTGCCACCCCTCTCTGCCAATTCCTCCATTGGCTGCCACTAGCCCAATGAATTAAATTCAAAATACTAACAATCAGCTACAAAGCCATCCACAACTCTGCTCCCAGCTACATCCCCAGCCTAGTCTCAAAATACCAACCTAACCGTCATCTTTGCTCCTCCCGAGACCTCCTGCTCTCCAGCTCCCTCATCACCTCCTCTCATACTTGCCTCCAAGACTTCTCCCGATCCTCTCCCATCCTCTGGAACTCCCTACCCTAATCTGTCAGACTGTCCCCAAATCTATCCACCTTCAGACGATCCTTGAAAACGTTTCTCTTCAGGGAAGCCTATCCTGCCTCCTCCTAACAACTACACTCCTTATTTTCTCAATCAGCTCATCCCCCGCAGTTAATGCCCTTTCGTATCATTTAACCCTCCCTCCTAAATTGTAAGCTCTAACAAGCAGGGCCCTCTGATTCCTCCTGTATTGAATTGTATTGTAATTGTACTGTCTGCCCTAATATTGTAAAGCGCTGCGCAAACTGTCGGCGCTATATAAATCGTGTATAATAATAATATATTATTTCAAATGTTCTTTCTTATTTCCGAATTTCGGAAATTCGAAAATAAGAAAGAACATTTGAAATAATAGCTTATTATAATTTATAATAAGTTAAAATAATAAATTAATAACTCCTTATTTCAAATGTTCTCTCTTATTTCCGAATTTCCAAAATTCGGAAATAAGAAAGAACATTTGAAATAATAATAAATAACTATTAAATTATAGGTATTGGAATTTTCTTGAAAATATGGCTATTAGTAATAAATTTCATATTTAAGTTCACTAACAGCCAAACTTTCAAGGTAATTCCAATACCTATAATTTAATAGTTATTAGTTAGTTATTATTTCAAATTTTCTTAGTTATTTTTGAATTTTTGGATTTCCGAATTTCTGAATTTCGGATTTTCGGCTGTTCCAATTGCCGAATGTCAGAATTACCGCAATTGCCGAATTACTGCGGAATGCAGAATTACCGCAATTGCTGAATTACCACGAATTTCCAAATGACCGCTATTGCCGTATTAACACGATTCAGGAAAAACGAAAATTAGGAAGAATTCGGAAATTGAAAATTCGGAATTCGTCCGAATTGCCGAATTTTGCAAAATTCGGTAAAAACTAAATTCGAAACGAAACAAATTGCACAAGCCTGATGTAAACTCACCAGACAGAATGCAATATCACACCAGATACAATCCAATAATCACAGCGGGGAGTAAAGGATGAACAGCAGCACTGCCTCCAATATCCAACTTGTTCCAGGGATCTCTATAGGTAAGTAGTAGGGGACACTCAGCCACTCTCAACACATCATGATATCAAACAAAGAAACAAGGTATCATAGTGTAGTAATAGGAGCCTCTGAGGATGAGCATTGGCTGGAAATGCGTTGGGCAGTGCCATTCACGTGACGTCACACCGCTGTGACTGCTGATCAATGCGGCATTTGCATGTGAGTGATCTATGCTATTTGTACTACTTACACCATTGTTTTAAGCTGGACAATTTTAATAAATATTACTACACTATGATACCTGGATTATTTCACCTTTTTTGGAATATAATTACAGTGCCTTAAAAACATACCCCTTGAAATTTTGCACATTTTATCATGTTACAATCAAAAACGTAAATTTATTTTATTTGGATTTTTTATGTGATAGACCGACACAAAGTGGAAGTGAAGTGGAAGGAAAATAATAAATGGTTTTCAGCATTTTTTTTACAAATAAATATGTGAAAAGTGTGGGGGGTGGGCATTTGTATTCAGCCCCCCTTACTCTGATACCCCTAACTAAAATCTAGTGGAACCAATTGCCTTCAGAAGTCACCTAATTAGTAAATAGAGTCCTCCTGTGTGCAATTTAACCTCATTATAAATACAGCTGTTCTGCGAAGTCCTCAGAGGTTTGTTAGAGAACCTTAGTGAACAAACAGCATCACGAAGGCCAAGGAACACACCAGACAGGCCAGGGATAAAGTTGTGGAGAAGTATAAAGCAGGGTTAGGTTATAAAAAATGATCCCAAGCTTTAAACATCTCACAGGGCTCTGTTCAATCCATCATCAGAAAATGGAAAGAGTATGGCACAACTGCAAACCTACCAAGACATGGCCGTCCACCTAAACTGACCGGCCGGGCAAGGAGAGCATTCATCAGAGAAGCAGCCAAGAGGCCCATGGTAACTCAGGTGGGAGAATCTGTCCACAGGACAACTATTAGTCGTGCTCTCCACAAATCTGCCCTTTATGGAAGAGTGGCAAGAAGAAAGCCATTGTTGAAAGAAAGCCATAAAAAGTCCCGTTTGCAGTTTGCGAGAAGCCATGTGGGGGACACAGCAAACATGTGGAAGAAGGAGCTTTGCTCAGATGAGACAAAAATTTAACGTTTTGGCCTAAAACCTAAACTGACTGGCCAGGCAAGGAGAGCATTCATCAGAGAAGCAGCCAAGTGGCCCATGGTAACTCTGGAGGAGCTGCAGAGATCCACAGCTCAGGTGGGAGAATCTGTCTACAGGACAACTATTAGTCGTGCTCTCCACAAATCTGCCCTATGGAAGAATGGCAAGAAGAAAGCCATTGGTGAAAGAAAACCATAAGAAGTCCCGTTTGCAGTTTGAGAGAAGCCATGTGGGGGACACAGCAAACATGGGGAAGAAGGCGCTCTGCTCAGATGAGACCAGAATTCAACTTTGTGGCCTAAAAGCAAAACGTTATGTGTGGCAAAAAACTAACACTGCACATCACCCTGAACACACCATCCCCACCGTGAAACATGGTGGTGGCAGCATCATGTGGTGGGGATGCTTTTCTTCAGCAGGGACAGGGAAGCTGCTCAGAGTTGATGGGAAGATGGATGGAGCCAAATACAGGGCAATCTTAGAAGAAAACCTGAAAGACGTGAGACCGGGGCGGAGGTTCGCCTACCAGCAGGACAACGACCCTAAACATACAGCCAGAGCTACAATGGAATGGTTTAAATCAAAGCATATTCATGTGTTAGAATGGCCCAGTCACAGTCCAGACCTAAATCCAACTGAGAATCTGTGGCAAGAGTTGAAAATTGCTGATCACACACGCTCTCCATCCAACCTGACAGAGCTTGGGGGATTCTGCAAAGAAGAATGGGCAAAAATGTCCTCTCTAGATGGGCAAAGCTGGTAGAGACTTCCCCAAAAAGACTTGCAGTTGTAATTGCAGAGAAAGGCGGTTCTACAAAATATTGATTCAGGGGGCGCCATACAAATGCCCCACACACTTTTCACAGATTTATTTGTATCTTTTATCATTTTCCTTCCGCTTCACAATTATGAGCCACTTTGTGTCGGTCTATCACATAAAATCCCAATAAAATACATTTAGGTTTTTTTTTTTTTTTTTTTTTTTAAAGGGTAAATGTTTTATTTAGATTCAACAAGATACATTCAGCAGGGTTGTACAAAGAGCAATGTTCATATACCATTATACATATCATGTCTGTAATCGTAGCAGAAGTCACAAACACATGTGGACAGCGATTGTATCTTGTATCCTCAAGTGTGAAATCAAAGTTAAATAACCGTAATAAAACAAACAAAATAACAATTGCAAAACTTGTGTCTCTCCATAATCATTTCAGTAGAGCACTCACCCTCTCCCCCGTACCTCCCATTGCTGTCCCCCATCCACATCCCTTCCATCTCCATCCCACCACCTCATACCCTGGTTTACACCTCTCTACTACTGGATACTGATTTTACCCATCCATCCCATACCTTTTCAAACTTCTTTGGACATCCTCTGGCCATATATGTAAGCTTTTACATGGGTAACACTCTATTCACCAAATCTATCCATGCCTGAAGAGTTGGAGGAACCACTTCCTTCCATCTGAGGGCTATCGCTTCCTTAGCATAAAGGAAGACTGTTTTTAATAGAATTTTTTTTGTGAGTGAGATATGTAAGCATCTGGCTGGGGAATATATATTAGGCAAGGACAGTCTTTCTTCCAGAAATTTCAAAATGGCCTTCCAAAACCGGTCCATTATGGGGCACGACCAGACCATATGGAAGAAGTCACCCTCCACCACCCCGCACCTAGTGCATGCTGGGGAGGTCCCCCTTCCTATTATATAGAGATGTACAGGGGTATAGTAAATTCTGTCAAGATAATTAAATTGTATTATTCTGTCTCTTGCTGAGATAACGGATGGGACCAAAGAGCCCACCATCTCAGACCAAGTTTCATCCGTGAGGGAGGGTATGTCTGCCTTCCATTGTGCAGCCACCCGTTCCACCCTGGGGGAAGAAGATGTGAGCAAAGCTATATAATATCTGGAAATCAGTTTTAGGTGGTCGTTCTCAAACAACATTCTTTCTAGATCAGAAGGAGAAAGTGTCACCTCCCCTGTTCCGTACTGCCGCAGCTGCAGGTAGCGGAAGAAAAAGGTTTTGGGAATCTTATATTCTATTTGCAAGTCTTAAAATGATCTAAAGGCCCCATCCTTGAATAGTTGTTGCGCGTAAGTAACCCCAAACCTAGCCCACCATACACCATCAGGGATCTTATAAATTTGTGTCAGCTGAGGATTAAGCCACAAGGGGGCATTAGGAGATCCAGTCAAACCAGAAACTCCCATCCTAGCATTACACATATGAAACAGTTTATATGACAATTTTAGAATCCCAGCTCCCTGTGTGGGGTAGGGTCCATTCCTATACAGCACGTTGATAAGAGCTTCATATGAATGGACCTGGGCTGCCTGTGTTGCCACCGAGGCTATATTCAGGTTCGGGAAAAACCACCAGTGTATATGTGTCAGTTGTGCCGCCCAATAGTAACATTGTAGGTTGGGTAGTGCTAGTCCTCCTGCCTGAACCGGTAAAAATAATGTAGTCAAGGATACCCTGGCTGGCTTGGGGCCCCATAGGAATGATGCTAATATAAAGTTAATATCATTGAATAACTTTTTTAGGGATATAAATAGGCGCGTGCCATAATACATACAAACATCTGGGGAAATAAATCATTTTAAACACATTGATGCATCCTAGAACATTTAGCAGGAGTTTGGACCAGGCTTGTAAGTTCTCCTTTAAGCGATCCACCAGTGGGTCAATATTGTTCCATATGTATGTGCTTAACGGTAGTTGGATCTCCACCCCCAAATATTGGAAGCGAGATATCACTCGTAGAGGGGCATTCTGAGGCAATCTCACCACGGCATTGGAGTCCACTGGGAAGATCACCGATTTGCTCCAATTAACTTTAAAGCCAGAGTAGTTACCAAACTTGGATATCCTGTCCAGGGCTACAGACAACGATCCCTCTGCATCTGCCAGATACAGAAGCATGTCGTCCACATATAACAATGTCTTTTCCTCCAGATCATTTACCATACATCTCCTAATCTCCCCATCCGCTCTCAACAGGGCCGTCAGTGGTTTAATGGCAACGGCGAACAGCAGGGGCGACAAAGGGCACTGCTGCCTGGTCCCTCTATTTACTGCAAACGGGTCTGTGATCGTATTGTGTACTCTAAGACGGGCCAAATCCCAGCCTCCCAAGGATTGCCAATAAATAGGGCCATTCTATGGAGTCAAATGCCTTATGGGTGTCAAGTGACACCACCACCCTAGTATCAGGTGTGGGTCCCGTTGACTGCAGAATAGTAAAAAGGCAACGCAAATTTATAGCTGTGGATCGCATGGGAATAAACCCGGTTTGATCTGGATGAATGATAGAAATGATTACTTTATTTAGCCGTTTAGCTAATTTGGCTAAAACTTTTGCATCCACGTTAATCAAAGATATAGGCCTATACGACTCCCAGAGATCATGGCCCTTGTGTGGCTTAGGGATTAAGACAATAAACGCCTCCCGCAGGGACTCTGGAAGTATTCCCGCATCTAGGGCCTCCCTGTACACCTCAAGCAATTTCGGGGCAAGACTTTCACTGTACGTAGTATACCATTCAGTCGGGTAACCGTCCAACCCAGGTGTTTTATTCGGGGTAAGAGAGTGCATTGCATACATAATCTCATCCGATGTAAGGGGTCGATCTAGCTCCTCTGCTGCCTCTCTAGACAATCCCAAAAGAGGTATAGGGGCCAGAAAATCACAGACCTCTTCCTCTCCATAGTCCACCTTAGATGTGTATCAGTCAGTATAAAAGTCAACGAATGCCTTAGTAATATTATCTTGTGTTGTGCATAAGACCTGTTGCTTATTATATATGCGGGGTATGGAGATTGGAGCCTGATGGGAGTGGGCCAGGTATGCTAGCAATTTACTATTTTTATCCCCAAACTCAAAGATACATTGTGTTTGGTAGAGGAGCTTTATTTGGGTCTTTTCAACCAGCACTAAATCCAATTGGCGCATGCGATCCCTCCAATTTCTATGGGTCTGTGGGTTAGGGTTTTTTAAATATTCTACCTCTGCATCCATGGCCTTTTGATCAGAGTCACAAACCTTCCACTCTCTATCATATCTCAATTGCTTAACCACATCTGCAATAGACCCCCTCATAGAAGCTTTGAATGCATCCCAGGTAACCCCTTTCGGTACTTCTTCCCTATTTTCCGAACAGAAAGTGGCTATAGAGCTCGCTGTGGCCCGCTCAAAATACTCTTCTATCAGCCACAGAGGACTTAATCTCCATAGTACATATTGCCTGATTTTTCCAGTGGCTAATGTGAGCAACAAGGGGGAGTGGTCCGAAATGGCTCTAGGCAGATAACGGACATCCATAACCTTTGGCAGTAAGTCCCTGGACATATAACACATATCCAATCTGGACAAAGTGTCAAAGGAAGCCGATACCTTAACCAAATCTTATTTTTGGACACATGTCGCCAATGGAGAGCGCCCCCTCTAGTTTGCCCTTTGGCGATCCATTTCGTTGGACAACACAGCATTCAGGTATCCTGCTATAATGAGTGGACCTTCTGCCGCCTGAAGCACCTTACCCATCAGTGTTTCCCACATATTAACCGTAAAAGGGGGAGGGATATATACAGCAACAAATGTATAAGGAGCATTGTCAATTAATAACACCACAATCACAAATCTTGCAAAAGGGTCTGTGGCCACCGTTTTAGGGGTACGTATAGGTGATTTAGCTATCAGGACCGAGACACCTCTGGCATAATTAGAGTACTTAGAGTGATAAGCATATCGAGTGAATGCCCTCTGTAGGGCCATAGTCCTGGAGCCAGTTAAATGGGATTCCTGTAAGAATATGATTTGGGGTTTATGTTTCTGGATATAATTAAGTACCAAGGCCCTTTTGATCTTGGAGTTAAGTCCCCGCACGTTCCATGATAATAGTCTAAGTGAAGACATGTTTGCGGGCAATGTCATGCATGGGGACAGGATAGTTCAGTTCCCCCAAGTGGAGGGACGCAGACCGAGGGGTAGAGGCACATTGAGGGGGGACAGCCCCATCAACCATGTGCAGCAGCCAGAGGGTATCAGTGCCAATCTCACAGCCGCCACCGGGGGGGAGCCAAGATCATTACATTTGGAGACACAGAGCAAACAAAGTTCAAACCACTGAAAGAACAGAGAGCAATCAGTCTAGAACGTAGAAACAAGACCCCCAACCCCACCCCCACCCAACCCACAGTCCCAAACATACCGTAGGCTTTAGCCCCAAACAGTGAAACCATACAGTCACCCTAGAGGGGGCTCGTTTCCCAGTCCAGCCGGATAGGGAAACCCAGGGTGCGCATGTGGCAGCCATAGATCTCTGGGTGCACCGCGCTAGCAGCAAAAAATGTTATACAGCCAAAGACAGCTTGTGTCTGTAAGGATCTCCGGACAGTACAAAACAAATTTAGAAGCACGCTGGTTGCAAAATATATCCAGGCTTAAATGTGTCCCTCATTATTCTATTAACACCAAGACCTTCCACAGTGATCATCATGCAATCATTTACCGATCAGCGATTCCAGCCAGTTGTTTGCTTCTCTTGGAGAGGGGAAGAATTGTGCTTGGCCTTTATGTACCACTCTGAGCTTTGCAGGGTAAAGCATGCTATATGGTAAGCTTTTCTCCCTCTGGAAGACCGCACGCTGCTTTTGCGTGGCAGCCGAGAAGTCTGGGAAGATTGATATTTTGTGATTATTATAAAGTATCTCAGGCATATTGCGGGCTTTCTGCAGAATTGTCTCCTTGTCCCGGAAGTACAGAAAGCGAGCCAACATAGGCCTGGGGTATCTGCCTGGTGGGGGAGCCCTCAAAGGGACCCTATGGGCCCTCTCAATGGCAAATAAATGAGAGAATCAATCCTCACCAAAAGTTTGCTTGAGCCAGTGGAGTAAGAATTCCTCCGGGCGTTTACCTTCTGTCCCCTCAAGGAACCTCAAAAAGCGGAGACTGTTCCGGCACAGCCGGTCCTCGATATCCCCCAATTTGGCCTCCTGGGACTTGTGGTCCGCTGCAACATCTCTAGCTTGTGCCATTAATGGGCTAACATCATCTTCCACAGCAATAATGTGTTGTTCAGCATTCAACACTCTGTGTCTAATCTTGTGAACGTCATCTTTTAGCAGTGCAAAGTCCACCCTTATGGTTTCAATTTGCGACGTCAGTGCAGCGTGGCAGCTTTTAATGGTCTCCAGTATGTGTGTCAAAGAAGGTCCTCTTACCTTTGAACTGGAGCCTCCCTCCCCCAGATCAGAAGAGGGAGATGGCAGGGGAATCCCCAGTGGGTTGGTGGGTTCCAGCCAGTCTCTTTTCCCCTTGATCCACAGGTCCCCCTTAGGAGCGCGCGGTTGCACTGCCTCGGTCCGGGCGCCATCTTGGGTCGCCGCATGGGCGAATCTAGCCAGCTTCTCTGCAGGTGTAGCGTCCGGTCCTGGCCCGTATTTCACCATCTCTCCATTCCTGAGGCAATCCCAGAGCGAGCGAGGTAGGTATCAGAGCAGAAAGACAAGCCGAAGGCCGTTCAGGATACTGAAGGATAATAGCACGGTGCGGAGCTCTGAGGACAGGCTGCTCACATACCGGAAGTCGGACACGCCCCCCCTACATTTACATTTTTGGTTGTAACATGACCAAATGTGTGGAATTTCAAAGGGTATGAATACTTTTTCCAGGCACTGTATATATAGATATTTGCTTGCATTATGCACCTTATTTTATGCACATAATTAATAGAGTTTATGGATGATGAATTACATTTATATTTATTCATATAAGGTAGCACTACTTCTTTTTTAAGTTTATTTGATTTTTTTGCATGTAGCACAGATTGGTGAATGCAATTTTGATGTGAGCAGCTTCCGCTTTTTACTTTGTTTTTACTTTATTTCATATTAGTATTTTTGGTGTTTTAGGAATAAGGTCATTATTGTGATTGATTAGCGTGGAAGGTGTTTTCTTTTTGTTTTTCCTTCCCAGATGTTTTTTGAGTAGTAAATCCAACTCATTGTCCACTAGAAGGTGAAGGTGGTTTTGGTTGTTTGTTGGCTAAACGTCTCTGTCTTGACAAATACGCAAGGTCCCTTTAGCTCTGAGACTTGTACATGTGATGACTAGGTGACTTTGGGGGGGGGGGGGGGAGGGGGCCACATGGAGCTGAACAGACATGCTTAAGCTGAGCTCTGTCTAAGCACCGGCCGTTATACCACCAGCGATGTCCTCCAAGACCCCAAAATCGTTTGTTGGCTAAACTTCTCTGTCTTGACAAATACCCCTTTAGCTCTGAGACTTGTACATGTGCTGACTAGGTGACGTTGGGTTGTAAATCTCCATAAATGTTTCTTCAGGTAACATTCTTCTATTCTTCTACAGACTGTGGGATAATTTTCTGACAGACAGTTCCTGCCCCCACCTGGCATCTGGAATAAGAAATAACCGGACACTGAGGACACTGAACCTGTATGGGAACAATCTGCAGGGTCCTCATTTCATGGATCTGATGGAAGCTCTGACAACAAGCCGGATAGAGGAATTAGAGTGAGTATAACAGGGCTGACTGACACAATCATATTCTGGGAGAGTTTTATATCTAAACCACATCAATAATTTAAAAAATAATAATACAATTATATGAATCATCTCTTTGTCTCAGTATATAGCCAATCCTGGACTGTTTTCTAAGTTTGGGCTCATATAGCCATTTATTATGATTGCTTCTATGCAGTTGTAAATCTTTTTTTTTTTTTTTTTTAGTCTTTTAATAGGGTGTCAGA
>BLSH010455632.1:1153731-1165393 GCA_018402905.1 Glandirana rugosa | reverse complement strand
CACGTCCACAATAGACAGATGATAAAAGAGAGAATATTGCAGAGAGGACTGTTAGGAGCTGCACCCACTATATTGGGAGAGAAGGGCCAATTAACGGAGCTGCTCCAAAACCCCTAGGTCCACACTTGCAGGGGTCCAGTCACTGAGCACAGTATCCAGGGCTAAAGCAGCTGGGCCAGCACTCTGTACAGCCAGCCAATTCCCACAGTCTCAGGGGCCCTGACAATAGAGGGGGGCATGCAGGCATGTGGGTCCCGCAGGGGCCCAGACACAGGTTACTGATCCCAAGGCCAAAGAGGGCAGTCCAGCTAGCTAATCCGTGGCCTGCAATCTGTCCCAGGAAGGTTATGGCAATGGTGGGGAATCAGGCAGCCTCGTGGGCAAGATGGCGGCGGCGTCAGCCCCTCTCCACCACCAGCAGGAATCTCTAGCCCAAAGCCACTGACCTTCACTGATCTGCCTCCAGGTCCAGGGTCCGCCGGGTACAAGGATGGTGCACACTGTACTGGAATCAGTCCGCCCCGGGGATCCGCCGGATCGCCTCCGCTCCGGGCCGCCGCCAAAATCGAGGCCCCGGCTTTGGGCCTGACTAGGCCGGAGTATGAAAATGCCGGTCCGGAGTGAAAATAACCTCCAGGATCAGCCCCCAAGAGTGTAGCAGAGGGTAAACTGGCAGGATGGGGACTCTCCAGTCCTCAGGCACCCAGGATGGAGCAGGATTCAGTCAGGATTTTGACGGAGCTCTCTCACTAGTGTCCGCCGCCGATCACATCCGGTCACGCCCCCCGCAGTTGTAAATCTTTACCCCACCACCCCAGAGACCATTCCTGCACATGAACAGATCACTCTTGTAGCGCCATATTCAGTTGGCATCTGTACATTGCAACTGTTCCTTGGTGTCTCTGCAGTGGAATAGTAAATAAAAGTGTTGGGAACAGACTCCTCAAATAGGGATCAATGGTAATTATAAGTATATAAAAAATTGCAGCCCTGATATAAAAATAAACAAAAAACAAAACAAACAATGCCACCAGTGATTAGAAATGAAAGTGCAAAAGTCCTCCTTAGGATAATAAAACCCATACTAAGCTCAACCAAAAATATATATGACCATAAAATAGTCCATGAGATAATAAGTGCAATCGTCTTTCACATATGGAGGTATGGAAGAAATGGCCACTCACCAAACAGAAGAGAACAGCTTGCTTGTTAATAAAACTGAAGGCGCCTGAGTGGATCTTCAGAGGGAGCCGCTGCTGATGATGAGGGTTTGTGTCTCCTTCACCAATACTGTGATAAACCAGAAGAAAACACTCAATGGGGGTAATTTACTATAGCGCCAATATGTGCTCCTGAAGTGCAGGAAAATAGCTCCCAATTAAGACTTCAACTCTCAGAAACTGGATATTTGAACAGAACAGAGCGCTATTGCCAGGGAAGATGCCTGTCAGTTCACATATGCGGGAATCCGTGGCAGTCAATTGGTCTCCAACTTGCAAAAAGCAAAGTCCTCCATTTAAAGCTTGTATGCAAGTTAATTGGCATACGAAATGTATGGGGACCCGGGTACTGCCCTAGGGGACATGTCTCAAAAGAAAAAAAGCTTTTAAAACAATCATTTTTATAGGAGCAGGGGTTTTAATAATGCTTAAAGTGAAACAATAAAAATGAAAAATTCCTTTAAGCACTTCAGCCCTGGAAGGATTTACCCCCTTCCTGACCAGAGCACTTTTTGCGATTCGGCACTGTGTCACTTTAACTGACAATTGTGCAGCCGTGCGGCGTTGTACCTAAACAAAATTGGTGTCCTTTTTTTCCCCACAAATAGAGCTTTCTTTTGGTGGTATTTGATCCCCTCTGCGTCACTTTTGATCACTGCTATAAACAAAAAAGGGCGACAATTTTGAGAAAAAAAACAATATTTTTTACTTTTTACTATATTACATATCCAAAAAAAAAAAATAAATAAAAAAACTAATTTATTCATCACTTTTGGCCGATATGTATTCTTCTACATATTTGTGGTAAAAAAAAAATCGCAATCGGCATTTATTGATTGGTTTGTGCAAAAGTTGGCGCGTTTACAAACCATGAGAAATGATTTATGCCGTTTTTACAATTTTTTTTTTTTACTAGTAATGGCGATCTGCAATTTTTTTTTTTTTTACTAGTAATGGTTGCGATCTGCAAATTTTTTTTTTTTTTTTTCTTGTTCAAGTATTTTATTAGCACAAGTAAGAAAAAAAAACATACATGAGCTTAACAAGTACAGACACTACTTGATGCCCTCGTTGAGGGACAAGAAAAGGTTCACAGTTGTCAAAACAAAAGTGGGGCGGATCATTGTGTGGGTCGCAGCCTATAAGTCCCGCCAACAATTACCAATTGCAATTCAGTTGCATAGGAAACATTACAGTAACTATGGTAATCAAGACCTCTGTAGTATCTTAACAGATAGAACTATGGGTGCAAAACAACGAGAAAATGTTAGTGATTAATTAGGGTAATAGCAGGGCACCTGAGTAGTGGAGGCGCATAGATGAGGCGTATACAAAGAGAAAATTAGAACAGAGATGCAGTAGTAGAAGAGTGGGGATCTTAGGGGAGAGAGAGAGAGAAAGAAGGAAAGGGAGGAAAAGAAAAGTAAGAGGAGAAAAGGGAGGAGGGAAAGGGGAATCCCGGGGGGAAATGGTCAGGGCACAAAGGTGGGAGGGTTAGTGGGTGTTTACTATCTTCCACTCCCTAATAAGTGTTGCTCAAGGGCGTAGTAAAGAGTCGTCAAAACCTACAGTGGTCCAGTCATGGCTTCCATATCTGATCCTGCTTGGCTGTGTTGTCTAAGATAGTTGCCTCAATTTTAGCATAGATCATAGCCCTCGTGATCCTGTTTTTAGCTTCTATTATGTTGAGATGTGGGGTCTTCCATGCTTTGGCTATGGTCTGCTTCACAGCAGTAGTGACCTGTAGAAGGAGTTTAAATTGGGTTTTGGTTACCTCTATTGGTTTTTTGTTCAATAAGGCAATGACAGGGTATGGGACTATAGGGCTTTTGAACAAAGGGGATAGGCTATGGAAGATGTCTGTCCAGAAGGTTTTCACTAAAGGACATGTCCACCAGATGTGGAGATGAGTCCACATTTCTGGACAACCACGAAAGCAAAGGGGGGAGTATGAAGGCAATAATTTAGATATTCGGGCTGGGACCAGGTACCATCACATTAAGACCTTATAGTTAATTTCCAAGGCCACTACATTTTGGGAGGATGATTTGGTGGCTTCCCAAATGTCTGTCCAGTCTTTAATGTCCAGCTGTATGCCTAGGTCCTTCTCCCAGCTAATCATGTATGGAGTCGGGGTTAGGGGCAGTTGGCTTAGCAGGTGGGCATAGAGGCTAGATATTAAACCTCTAGCATGGGGGTCTTTGTGGCAGGCATGTTCAAAGGTGGACATATTCAGTATGGAAGAGTCGCTGTGTATGCAAGGGGTAAAGAAGTGTTTCAATTGTAGATAGCAAAATAATTCAGAGTTAGGTAAGTCGTGGGTTTCCTGCAGCGATGGGAATGGCCTAACGGTGTCAGATGTGGTAAATGAGTGGGCTTGTATGAAGTTTGCTGAGGACCATCTGCTAAAGGAGGTCGGAGATGTCCAAGCCGGGTAAAAAGCTGGGTTGTGCAGGTATGATAGCATGGGGTTGTGTGGGGATTGGAATCCGGATTTAGTTTTAAGCCTATCCCAGGTGCGAAGGCTGTGAAGGGTGACTGGGTTGCGGACAGTCGTGTAATCTCTTGGACGGAGCCATAGCATATTAGCCACTGACAGTGGGTCACAGTCTGACGCTTCTAAGTAAAACCTATAGCGGAACATCGTGGGTGGCGTGGTACTTGTTTAGTTGTGCTATCTGGGCGGCTTGTTAATACTTAGTGAAGTTTGGGAACCCCAGACCTCCTCTGGTTTTAAGGGAAAAGAGAGTCTGCTTATTAACTCGGGGCCTGATTCTTCCCCAGATGTAGAGAAGGGTACGCCTTTGGAGTATTCGGAGGAAATGTGATGGGACATTAATTGGTAGTACTCGGAAAAGGTAGAGTATCTTGGGTATAATGGACATTTTCACAACCACTATACGACCCAACAAAGCCAGGGGTAGTTTTGACCATGTGGACATGAAGTGCGTTAGATGGGATAGTATGGCTGGGTAGTTAGAGGAATAGAGACCTGTAGGGTTGGCTGTGAGGTGGATGCCCAGGTATGATATGGAGTGTGGGGACCACAAAAAAGGGAGGGTCTGCTGGAGAACGGGCAGAAGCGCGGATCAATGGAAATGTTGAGTACTTTTGTGGGTTTACCACGAGACCAGAAATTTTAGCGAATTCATCTAGGGTTTTCAGCAGGTTTGGGGAAGAGGTCAGAGGGGCCGATAGAAATAGGAGGAAGTCATCTGCGAAAAGGTAGAGTTTGTGGTGACATCCTCCTATCTCAACACCCCTAATGTCAGGGTTAGAGCAAACCAATTGTGCTAGGGGCTCTATCGCTAGGGCAAATAGAAGGGTGGATAAAGGGCACCCCTGTCAAGTTCCCTGTTGTATTAGGAAAGGATCGGATTTTTAACTTGCATATCTGACATAAACAGTAGGGGAGGTGTAGAGGAATGTAATCCAGGAGAGAAATTGAGGGCCAAAGCCCCATTTTTTGAGAGCAAATGACAAGTATGGATTTTCCGAGATCTGGCTGCATGTGCAATCAGAACTGCTCGTCTGACATTGTCTCCAGCTTGCCTAAAGGGTATGAAACCCACTTGATCTTTGTGAACAAGTGATCCAATGATTTGATTTAGTCGTGTGGACAGAATTTTAGCCAGGAGCTTAATATCAATATTGAGCAGAGATATAGGGCGATAATTGGCCCAAGAGGAATCATCTGTGTTAGATTTTGGTATCATGGAGACAATGGCAGTGAGTGAATCAGATCGGAATGAGTTTACTCAGAGAATTGCATTAAAGGCCTTTGCTAGTAGGGGGGTGAGAAGATCAGAGAAATGTTTATAGTAAGTAGCTGTAAAGCCATCTGAGCCCAGGCATTTGTTAGATTTGAGGCTTTTGATTGCGGCGGTCATCTCTTGTTCAGTGATGGGCTGATCTAGAGAGAGCCTTTGGGCGTCAGATAGGGTAGGGAGGGTGATTTTGGAGAAGAGTGCCGAGGCTTGTGCTTCGTCGAAAGAGGTTTTGAACGTGTACAGATCGGAGAGGTGTTTACAGAAATGTGCTAAAACCTTTATGGGGTTGCTAGTGTGGGCATCTTTGGAAACTTTAAGTTGTATGGGCTTATGCAGATGATCAAAGTTGCGTAGCGACAGAGCTGGGAAGGTGTCCGGCTTGTTACCTTTAACATAGAATTTGTGCCTAGTGCGGCACAGTTGCTTATCGGCAGACTAGGTTAGGAATAAATCTAGCTCTAATTTTGACTTGTCTAAATCCTGTTTGTGTGCTGGTGTGGGATCGCCTTGAAAGACTGTGTGCGCCCTAAGGAAAGCTTCCTTAAGTTGTTTGAAGAGAGAGTGTCTCTCCTTCTTTAGATGGGAGGCTTTACTAATGAGAGTTCCTCTTAGTACTGGTTTGTGGGCTTCCCAGACAGTCAGGGGTTTGATCTCTTCTGAGGAGTTAAGGGAGATATAGTCCTTAATTGCTGTGGCTATGTCCATTTTGTGAGAAGAGTGGGTGAGGAGGGTATCGTTGAGGGTCCATGAGTGGTCTACCTGTTTGGGGATCAGAGATTCAAGAGTGGTGATCACGGCGCTGTGATCAGTCCAGGTATACGGGAGAATGATTGAAGAGAGAAGGGCCGGTGCAGTCCCTATGTTTATCAGGATATGGTCAATGCGTGAGAAGGCTCTGTGGGGATGGGAATAGAAAGTGTAATGGCGTCGTGTAGGGTTGGCTTATCTCCAAGAGTCAAGGAGGGAATACTTTTGAAGTAATTGCTTAAAGGAGAGTTTGTGATGAGTGAGTGAAGGTGTGATAGTGGATTTGTCCAGAAAAGGGTAAATTACTTGGTTAGAATCTCTGCATATGATCAGGGTACCTTGTTTATGTTGATCTATGACCTGCAACAGGTGGGTTAGGAAAGAGGTGGGCATCTGGTTTGGAGCATAAGGTACAACAGTGATCACCTCCTCTAGGAGATGTCCCGTAACTATAAGGTACCTGCTGTCAGGTTCTCTGATTTCTTTAGTGAGTGTGAAGGGGGCTGTGTGGTGAAAGGCAATAGGAACCCCCCTTTGTTTGGTGGTTGCACACGCTGAGAAAAACCCAGGGTATGCTTGACTAAAAAATTTAGGGGAATGTTGTTGGGTAAAGTGGGTCTCTTGCAGACATATCACATGGGCTTTGGCTGAGGCCAACGATCGGAAAGCTTTAACTCGTTTTGTGGGGCGTTGAGCCCTTGAACTTTAAGAGTGAGGAGGTTTAGTGGGGCCATTGTGGGATGTTGGAGGTAGCTCATGTGAGCCATGCGAGCAGGGGTAGAACTGTTTCCCCCGGGATAAGGAGAGAATAGACAGAGGAGGTAGAAGGAGAGTTGAAAAAGTAGGAACAGCAGAGGGATGGAGTAGGGTGCCATTGTAGTTATTTGAGAAGCTTTGTTTCTAAGGAGTGGCACCAGAAGACTAAAAAAGAAGGTAGACAAATAGAAAAAATTTTTTTCCAAACTGAGCAGAAAAAAGGAGCCGCTCAGCAGGAAAGCGCTGTCTGGAGAAGGCCTTCTCAGACCCCTGCAGACAAAGGGGAAGGCAGCAGTGTCTGCCAGGGAGGACACGCTCACCGACATTGGAGATCAGTCACATGTCAGACTAATGCTGGGAACTAAATATAGGAACACACAGGGGGGCACCTGCAAAGGGGGTCTATATTTAGGGGAGGGTTTCAGATTAGCACAAATGGGAGTGCATTAATGGGTTGGGCAGCAACCAGTGGAACTGAACAGTTCTGTAAATTCAATTGCCATAACAATTGAAAAGTTAGAAATAGTTATATAAGGCTTAGTCTAAAACTACATTTTATAAAATAACCAGAACAGCCATTGGTAGTTAACGAGGAATAAGGTAACCACTATAGTAAATCTTGGTTATGCCCCAGGGGTGTTTTAGACCCCATGCAGGTTACGGGCGGGTATGACTGCATTTATCTGCAGAGTCCCTGTCTACACCCTGACCCATAAGTCTGTTCAGGTACTGCAGTCTAAAGGGACTCCAGGATAGGAGTCAAAGGCATTTGGGGCCACAGGGATGTGATATACACAAGGGGAGGCTAGGTCAGCCATTAAATCAGGTTCGAACCTCTTGCATTACCAGTAGCATTGCTTAGGTGTGTGGGCGTAGGCTTTTCCATCTGATGGGAGCCTCACCTCCGGGGGTCTCTCAGCTGAGAAGCTAAATTAGCCCAAGGACTCTCTAAATATAAGGGACAAAACTGAGGGCCATGGTTAGGCCAAAGGGTGAGATTGTTTTTCAACAGGGTGGGGGGATGGATCCCCATCAATCTGGAGGGTGGATGTAAGAAAAATTCCCTGAGTAAGGGAGGTTGGTAACTGGTGGTTCACTGTCTTTTACCTCAGTCCATGGAATCAGGCGTAGCCGAGGGTGGAGAAGCAAACCTGCCACGCTTGAGGGTGTTGTGGTCATCAGCTGCTGAAGTAGAAGCAAAATCTTTTTAGGAAGAACTGGAGGCAGAGTGACGTCTTTGGCGCTGATCCTTCCGTGATGTCGACGAAACGGTTAGGTGTAAATCCTGAAGAAGGGATTGGAGGTCTTCCTGTGACTTACGGATGTGTTTGCGCCATTGGTAGGTGAACCGAATGGAGAAGGGAAAGCCCCAGGTGTAGGTAAAATGGTGGGCGCAGCAGCACTTGGAGTTGTGGTTTCAGAGCCCGGTGCTTGGAGATGGTGGTCTCTGACAAATCAGCGAAGAGTTGATAGTCGTATCCTTGGAAGTGGAGAGACCCCTTCTGGCGTACTGCTTGTAGAAGCTGCTCCTTGGTTCTATAATAGTGAAGTTTTGCAACTATGTCGCGCTGTGGGTCCTCCTTCTTGTGGGGTGCAAGGGCTCTATGGATTCCATCCATCTCCAAACGCTCAATGGGGATGGATGGAATGAGTTCTTGAAAGAGGGCAGTGACTGTAGTCTGGAGGTCCACAACCATTTCTGGGACCCCCCATTGGACCGTCGTGCCCGGTTCTCAAAGTCTTCCAGTTGTGACTGGAGGGAGAGGTTTTTTCTCTCTAAGGGCTTCTATGTCGTCGGCCTGGTTGTGTACAGTCATTTCAAGCTCGTCTACACGTTGCTCAAGCTCAGCTTTGCGATGGCTCCGCTCCCTAATCTCTTTTGTGAGGTGCTCTGTGATCTGCTCAGATGTCTGTCTCAGGGCCCTTAGCAGCATTTTTTTAAACTGCTGGAGCGTGTCTGAGTAGGTCCCTGGAGATTATGAACGTAGGGGTGAGGCCAGGAGTTCACAGTCAGACTTACCCTCATCTCTATGCGGGAGCGGTTTCATTCTGGGTGACCGCTGGGTACTTGAGGGGCGGGATGTGTCCGGCGCCATCTTTGCGGAGGCCTGAGCCAGGACCTCCCGAATTGTCCGTGGTTTTACCTTCTGCCTGGTGCCACCGAGGACCATGGCGAGAGTCATGGAGTGTGCCTGGTGCTGCGAGCTAGCGGTGGCTGTATTCAGGGTACACCCAGCCTGATGGTGGCCGGCGGCGTGTCCTCCTTGGAGCAGAGCCCTAGACAGATGTGCTCCCCTGTGTTTTTTTTTTTATAGGGACTGCAACATTGTGGTGAACAGGTTGGACATTTTTGACATTTTTTTTGGGACCAATGACAATTATACAGCGATCAGAGCTAAAAATAGGCTTATTAACCACTTGCTGACCGCAGATCGGCATTTGACGGCGGCAAAGTGGTTCGTTCCCGCAAAACGCCGGCGGCTGCGGGATCGAGCTTAGTGAGCGCGCGCGCGCCGCCGGAGGCACGCCCGCGCGCTCACTGTGTTCGGGGAGGGCCAGGGAGCGGGTGCGGCGGCTTCGATTTCCGCCGGCTACCCGCGATGGCCCCCCGAGCGGAGGAACGGAGGTCCGTGTATGTAAACACGGACCTCCGCTCTGTGTGAAGGGGGAAGGGCTGTGATCACAGCCTTCCTGTATACGAAGGCTGTGACCACTTCCCTTCCCCAGATAGTGCAGTCCCCCTACAGTTAGAACACGCCCAGGGAACATAGTTAACCCTTAGAGCGCCCCCTGCAGGTTAACCCCTTCACTGCCAATGGCATTTACAAAGTAATCAGTGCATTTTTATAGCACTGATCGCTGTATAAATGCCAATGGTCCCAAAAAAGTGTCAAAATAGTCCGACATGTCCGCTGAAATATCTCAGTACCGCTAAAAATCGCAGATTGCCGCCATTACTAGTAAAAAAAGAAAAAAACCCAAAAATGAATTCTCATCATCCGTAAACGCGACCACTTTTGTGCAAACCAATCGATAATCGCCGATTGCAATTTTTTCTATCGCAAATATGAGGAAGAATATAAATCGGCCAAAAACGGTGAAAAAAATGTTTTTTTATATTTTTTTTTTGATTTGTATTCTAGCAAAAAGTAAGAAATTTGGGTTTTTTTGCAAAATTGTCGCTCTTCTTTTGTTTATAGCGGCGATCAGAAATGACGCAGAGGTGATCAAATACCACGAAAAGAAAGCTCTGTTTGTGGGAAAAAAAGGACGCAAATTTCGTTTTGGTACAACGTCGCACGACCGCGCAATTTTCAGTTAAAGCGACGCAGTGCCGAATCGCAAAAAGGGCTTCGGTCCTAAAGCTGGAAATCCTTCCGGGGCTGAAGTGGTTAACCACTTAACGCAAATCTCCTTTTATAAATGGCGGCAGCTTTAAGTGGATGTATTGGGGTATAGTCTGCAGCTACAGGCTATACCCCGGTACCGTTTTTTAGAGCAGACGGTCGGCTATCCGGCGATGATGGGCGATTCGGCTTGGGAGCCGCTTGGCCCTTATCCCGGGGCGCGGGAGGGGACAATCCCGCCGCCCTCCGCCGCTCTTCTCCGGCCTCCCGTCCCACCGAGAGACTGGAGCTCCGATCTGCACCTGATTTACAGGGGCATGCCATAACAATTTTTAAAATAATTTACAACATGAGGCCCTGTTCCTCCATCCAACAAGAGTAACTGCAAGGGGTTACAGTGTTCTGGCACCGCCAACACCCAAGGCCCAATTTTTGCCCACCTGTTTGACTGGGGCTTTCGTCACAATTTTTAAGCAAATTTACAACAGCAGGGCCCGCGCCAAAATTTTAAAAATAAATGACGTGGGGTTCCCCCCAAAATCCAAACCAGGCCCTTCAGGTCTGGTATGGATTTTAAGGGGAACCCAGTGCCAATTTTTTTAAAAAATGGGGTTCCCCTCGAAAATCCAAATCAGACCCTTATCCGAGCACGCAGCCCTGGCATGGCAGGAAGGGGTGGGGATGAGCGAACTCCCCCCCTCCGGACCATACCAGGCCACATGACCTCAACATGGGGAGGATGCTTTGAGCCCGCCCCCAAAGCCCCTTGTCCCCATGTTGATGGGGAGAAGGGCCTCATCCCCACAACCCTGGCCGGTGGTTGTGGGGGTCTGCGGGCGGGGGCTTATCGGAATCTGGAAGCCCCCTTTAATAAGGGGGCCCCCAGATCTGAGCTCCCCATGTAAATAGGTTTGGGGTACATTGTACCCCTAGCCATTCACCAAAAAGGAGTGTAGTGTAAAAAAATACAAGAGGCAGTTTTTGACAAGTCCTTTATTTTGTAAAATAGTTCTTTCTTCCTCCATCTTCTCCTGGCCCGCTCCTTCTTCTAGTCTTCTGCTTCTTCTTTTAGTCTTCTTGCTTCCTCTCTTCGTCTTCAATCTTCATCTTCTTTCACCGCCGCCGCTCTCTCCGCTGCTGCAGTCCGGCCCCTGCGTGTCTCACACAATGGGCAGTCTTCATGATGACAGTACTTTTATAAGGGGCGGGGCCACCCAGTGATGTAACTGAGTGAACCCGCCCCCTTATGACGTCATGTGATGTCAGAGGGGGCAGGTCACCCACTTATGTCACTAGGTGGCCCCGCACCTTCTTATAAAAGAACTGTCATTATGAAGACCGCCCATTCTGCGAGACGTACAGGGGCCAGGCTGCAGCAGCGAAGAGAGCGGTGGTGGTGAAAGAAGAAAGAAGATGAAGTTTGAAGATTGAAGACGAAGAGAGGAAGCAAGAAGACTAAAAGAAGCAGAAGACCAGAAGAAGGACCGGGCCAGGAGAAGATGGAGGAAGAATGAAGAAAGCTATTTTACAAAATAAAGGACTTGTCAAAAACTGCCTCTTGTATTTTTTTACTACACTCCTTTTTGGTGAATGGGTAGGGGTACAATGAACCCCAAACCTATTCACATGGGGGGGGGCGGGATCTGGGGGGCCCCCTTATTAAAGGGGCGGGCCAGGAAGAAGACCAGAAGACGAAGAAAATCAGAAGAACGAAGGAGAGAAGCAGAAGTTAGAAGTTTGAAGTAGAAGAAAGAAGAAAGTGGTGGTGGCGAGAGAAGCGACGACGTCGGACCGGGGACATGCAGAGCGTCTTACCCGCCTC
>BLSH010455632.1:1119874-1136840 GCA_018402905.1 Glandirana rugosa | reverse complement strand
CCACCCCCCTTCCCGTTTTTTTACTTGATTTTAATTTATTTTCCCTATCCCCATTTATTTGTAGGGCACTTGCCCTAGTTTGAAGATGATTTTAGAATAGTTATATGGCTTCTACCGTTAATTAATACTTTTCAGACACAGTTTGAAGATGATCCACATTCACCTCCATTTTTGCTTTTTTTATGTTTTTATTTTTTTAAAAATATTTAAAGTTATTTCCCTGTCCCCATTTTTTTGTAGGGCACTTGCCCTACCCTTACCCCCATTTTACTTCCTTTTGCAGCCCTCTAGGGCTTTCCATGACTTTGTTACAGCCATTTTTGTGCCTAAAAGTTCGGGTCCCCATTGATTTCAATGGGGTTCGTTGTCCGTGCGATGGTTCGGGTTCCGTCCGGACACGGACCCGGACTTTGTCCCAAAGTTCGGACGGACCAGCAGAACCCGAACTTCCAGAGGTTCACTCAACTCTATTGGTTAATACTAAAATTCTTTGATTACTTCTTATATTGAATAATGTTAGAATGTATACAATTACCCTGCATTCATGTATTCCATGTACTTTGAAAATTCAATAAAAACTATTGGAAAAAAAAGCCTAAAAATCTTAAAGCAGTGTTAAACTGAAAAGCAAACATTTATTATATTGAAGCTTACCAATTCTTAGATGTGATGGCTGCATTCATTTTCTATGTTAGGCTTTCCTCCTTCTATTTTCATCTGGTGATCTGGTCAGTAAGTTTGCTATTTTTTAAAAGAACAAGCTCCCTTGCTGATGTATTAAGTTACAGGGATGAGACAAACCGTTCATTTCTAGGTTACAATGTTTTTGTAACTTAGAGGGCAGTATCTTGATCCTTCCTTAGTTAATGGATAATTTCACCTTTTTTTAAAAAAAATGAATAAATGCTTATCTTTTTTGCATTTTTTTTTCTACTAGGAGCCTGGAAAGCATCAGCAGATCGTGGGTGCCATGTAGGACTCCTGCAGACTTGTCAGTGTGTCTGTCTGCTTGTACCTTGTACTGACAGGAAGAGACAATGAACTACCAGAGCACCCGACAGCGTTGTGGTAGTTCATTGAGAACTACAAGCCGCTGCAAAGACTGATGGTACTTGTAGATTCCCATTCACACTTTATTTTTTTTAATAGTGACAGCAAGCAGAGGGGAGAAGATCCCCTACTTGCTGTCACTACAGGCAGCGGATCGGAGGGATGCTGTAACAGTGGGGACATGTAACATGTTCCTAAAGGTGAACTTATCCTTTAACCGGTTCCCCACCGCACGCCGTCTTTTCACGGCGGCAGTCGGGGAGCCCTGCGCGAATCGCCGTAAATAAGCGGCGATTCACATTTGGCCACCAGGGGGCGCACCCGATGTCCGCCAGCGAGCCGCGATGAGCTGCTACAGAGAAAGAACGGGGAACCGCCGATGTAAACACGGCGGTTCCCCGCCCTGTCAGTGGGGCATGAGAGATCTACTGATCCCTGTCACTGGGATCAGTTAGATCTCTCATGCCCATGTTAGCCCAACCCCCCCACAGTTAGAACACCCCCAGGGAACACGATTAACCCCTAGCTCTCCCCCTGCAGGTTAACCCCTTCACTGCCAATGACATTTATACAGTAATCAGTGGACATTTAAATTTCTGATCGCTGAATAAATGTCATTGGTCCCAAAAAAGTGTCAAAATGTTCCGACATGTCCCCCCACTATCGCATTACCTCTAAAAATCGCAGATCACCGCCATTACTAGTAAAAAATTAAAAAAAAATAAAAACCCCAGAAATGAATTCTCACCATCCGTAAACGCGGCCACTTTTGCGCAAACCAATCAATAAACGCCGATTGCAATTTTTTTTATCGCAAATATGAGGAATTATATAAATCGGCCAAAAACTGTGAAAAAAAATGTTTTTTTATATTTTTTTTTTGGATTTGAATTTTAGCAAAAAGTAAGAAATTTGGGTTTTTTTGCAAAATGGTCGCTCTTCTTTTGTTTATAGCGGCGATAAGAAATGACGCAGAGGCGATCAAATACCACCAAAAGAAAGCTCTATTTGTGGGGAAAAAAGGACGCAAATTTTGTTTGGGTACAACGTTGCACGACCGCGCAATTGTCAGTTAAAGCGATGCAGCGCCGAATCGCAAAAAGTGCTCTGGTCCTAAAGTGGGAAATTCTTCCGGGGCTGAAGTGGTTAATGGGGGCTTCTAAATTCCAATAAGCCCCTGCCTGTAGACCCCCACAACCACCAGCCAGGGTTTAGGGAAGAGGCCCTTGTCCTCATCAACACGGGGACAATGTGCTTTGCTGGGGTGGGGGGGCTCTGGCAAGGTACCAGACTCAAAGGAACTCTGTGCAATTTTTTTTCATAGTTGCTTTTTAGCCTAAACCAGAAAACCAATGCAGCCATCAGATCTAAAAATTGGTGAGCTGCAATATAATAAATGTTTGCTTTTTGGGTTTAATATCGCTTTCATTGGGCAGCACAAGTTTGAGATGATATTGTGCCACAATAGCTTTTCTTATTTTTACACCTGGAAATATTCATTCATTAGAATTACAAAAAAAGTTAAATTAAATTTGAAACTATGTTGGATGTTGTTACTGAATTTTTGGTATAAAAATGTTTTTTATGTTACAAGCCAAGAAAATGTCCCATCAAAGCGAACAAAATCTGGTTATGGTGATCAGGAAGGGGCTTCGGTGATGTCTGATCCCTCTGCAGAGGTAGGTTTAACTTTATACTTGAATTACCAAAAACCAGCAGAAAGGTTACTGTTACCCCCTTGGTGATTTTCTTGCTTGGCCTATTGCAGAGATTTCCCCTCATTTCCTATCATGGAGACAGTGATGTTATTCACAGTGTGGCTATTGCATGTTTTACTTTACACATGTAACCCAGTCCATGACCCTCAGGGGCCTAATGGTGACCTTCAGAGTCAGGGAGAACCGACATCCATCCTCACATTGTGGGTTACTAGGCATGGTGGGTGTAATGCAGCATAGAGAAAGTTGGGTGCCAGTCACTTTGAGAATGCAGATAAGAGATTTATTTTCTCTTGGTAAATTGGTGAGAGAGGGCTAGGGCCAGGACACTGTTTGAGCTGGTGCAACTGCACTTGGCAGACTGAGATTTCAAAATAGAACAATACAATAATTACACAGTTTCAAATCCGTGCAATTAAAGAGAAAAAATTGAGTTGTTCCCTTGGCTAACTAGAATTGCAATTTGACTTCAACTCAGATCTGACACATGCCAAACTTGGTAACTGGCTTCCATCTCGCAGCCTCCCGCTGCAGCTATCTCAATAAGAGCTCCCTGACTCTTGATAGACTTTTCAAATTCCCCACTGCCACTGGGTTCCTAGAGCTTCATAGTGCCAGCCACTGTGTCTTCCGAACTTAACCCACGCTAACATGCTGGGCCTTTTTGCTCAACACTTCAGCTCACCTGCTGAACCTTCTTGCAAGCGTCACCTCCGCTATCCTGCTAGGCCCCTAGCTTGACTTCCACTGAGACTTTCCCACTTTTGGTGAAAACAGGCTGCTCTGGTTCTCTCTTAGACTCTGCCCTCTGGTCTCTGATAACAGGGGTGTTGTCCCTTTATGTGGTGACAGTTACCCTTTACCTCTGACCCTAGTTCATGATTTGCCTCTGGCGACAGAAGTAGTTGCCCCCGACTGGCGACTGTGTCCTTTCACCTCTGGCAACCTCTGGCACCTCTTACAGAACCTGTAAGACTCGGTTAGGCTTCCTCACACTAAGCCTCAAACTCTGCAACTCCTTCCTGCCCTGGGTAGGCCTCAGACTGCCTAGCAACCAGGAACTCCTGGATAGGCCTCAAGCTTCTGGCCTAGCAGCCGGGAGCTTTCAAACACATGTCCACCCAGACAGCCATCCAGCTGGCACCGAACTCCGATCACCTGGCTCCTCTTCAGTAAATAGGCACTCCCAGCAGGCCATGGGGCCAAAGAAAACCTCTGCCCATTGGCTAGAACAACCTATCCACTCATATTCCAAGTTCATTTACACCTTATCAGTGCAATGCCAGGAATGACAATGCCACCCAGTGGCAGAGGAGAGAGATGCATCAAACTTGGAATTAGAGAAAAAATCGGGAGATCCTACAATAATCAGCCAGGTTAGTTAGCTCCTAGCAAAACTAAATTTGACAGCATCCTTTTTCAAACCCAGGGTGCTACACACATCAAAAGCTAATTGTAACAGATTAAATAAACACTTAGCGCATAGCAAAAGGTAGTGTAGCGCTACAGCAGAAGTATCACTAAATTGTTTTGTGATTTCTCTGCACACCTAAAGATGACACACCTCGAAAACCCAACAGGAGAGAGGGTTAGCAAGTGTACTTATACAATCAATAAGATAATAATATTACTCCAAGAAATATGGTTAAACACCTACAGTATTCTGACTATCCGTAATTAACATAACTGAATTGCCTTTACCTAGCAACAGTATATACAGTCCTATCTTGCTATTACAGTCTATCCCATGGGCCAGTGAATGATGGAAAAGAGAAAAAAGTTGGCTGGCAAAGTTGGGGCTCTTGAAGAAAGCACACCAATTCCCAGCAGACAAGAGATTAACTTGTATAATGTTAGCCTTTTACCAGACCTAGGGCGCCCTCTTTTGGGTTTCAGGATATGTGCTCTGATTCAGTTAAAGGCCTCAGACAGAAATTGGAGTTGCTGTGATCTCTCTTTCATTCCCGAAAGAGTCCCTCTATTCTTCCTACAAGCCATAAAGTGCTCTGTTGTACAGTCTGATCTCACCAGGCATCCAAAGTACAGTTCCCATCTCTGAGGCAAGGTCCTGTGCAATGAGCAGTCTCTCTGAGGTCTCACCGGATCATAGCCAGCTATGTCAGGGTTCCGTTCAGCCAGCAGTCTGGTCTCTTTTTCTTACCCCGTCTCCTTTAAGACTGTTCTTCCTCTTCCTCTTATTAGCCTGCAGACCCTCCTCTCCTCGCTTTGTTGCAGCAGCCAATCTCTGCTCTTGCAGGATGGACTCTGCCCCCTGCACTGGTGATAGTTCATGCACAGGCATTTCAAAGTGTTCTCCTTAAAGGTGGCTGCTGCACTTCTGCATTAATGAAAATTCAGTTTAACCCTGTCCACTGCAGAAGGATATGGAAGCTATAGTACTCCCAAGGTAAAGAGGTTGGGACTTTAAAGGCACAGTATGAAAAAAACTTAAAGTGGAGTTCCACCCAAAAGTGGAACTTCCACTTTAAGTACTCCTCGCCCCCTTACATGCCACATTTGTAATTTTGTTTTGGGGGGGGAGTGGATACCCTATTTTCAGAGGGACTTCCTGTCCCTCTTCCTCTTTCCTCTTCTGGGCCGCCTAGGCGACTCCTCCTCTCCTCCTAGGCGGCCCCTCCCTCCTGGCAATCTTCTGGGACACGTCACAGGACCCAGAAGATTGCCTGGCCACTGGCAACGCGCAGCGTGACTCGCGCATGTGCAGTGCATGCCCGGCTGTGAAGCCACGGCCGGTGCCCACACCTGCAATGCCAGGGCCGCAGGGAGGAGGGGTGAGATGAGCGAGGCTTCAGGCACAGCCATCGCTGGACCGGGAGACAGGTAAGTTAGTGTTTATTAAAAGTCAGCAGCTACACTTTTTGTAGCTGCTGACTTTTAATAAACTAGAAAAACGAGTGGAACTCCGCTTTAATTAAAATCCATATAATTTTACTAGTACAAACAATAGTTTTTAAAAGATATAGGTGCATACATAAAGCATATATACAACCATAACAAGTGGTTTGAATCATAAGTATTTCATGTATTCCTCCTTAAGGGTGTACACCCAACATGTTTTGGGAGACTCTGTAATCCCTTCCTCAGGGGCAATACTGTACACAAGGAGTTTGTAACATCAGCTTGATTCTTTAAGAGACATCAAAATTAGCATGGTGGTAAATCAATATACAAAGCAAGTTCAAGATCACAGCATAACAGAGTATGAGAAACATACCAAACAGTTTAATATAGAGTGCCAGGTTGGTCATTTAGCTGCCGCCCTCAGATGTTATTGGGGGGGGGGGGGGGGAATTCACATCCCCGTCCCCATTTTTTTTTCTGCCCCCAGCCCCCCTCTACAGAGCTGGTCACATTCACATTTTATGAGAATTGGATGTGGTTAAAAATGCATCCAATTCACATACAGTATCTCACAAAAGTGAGTACACCCCTCACATTTTTGTAATAAAGAACACTGAAGAAATTACACTTTGCTACAATGTAAAGTAGTGAGTGTACAGCTTGTATAACAGTGTAAGTTTGCTGTCCCCTCAAAATAATTCAACACACAGCCATTAATGTCTAAACCGCTGGTAACAAAAGTGAATACACCCCTAAGTGAAAATGTCCAAATTGGGCCCAAAGTGTTAATATTTTGTGTGGCCACCATTATTTTCTAGCACTGCCTTAACCTTCTTGAGCATGGAGGTCATCAGAGCTTCACAGGTTGGCACTGGAGTCCTCTTCCCCTCCTCCATGACGACATCACAGAGCTGGTGGATGTTAGAGACCTTGCGCTCCTCCACCCTCCATTTGAGGATGCCCCACAGATGATCAATAGGGTTTAGGTCTGGAGAAATGCTTGGCCAGTCCATCACCTTTACCCACAGCTTCTTTAGCAAGGCAGTGGTCTTCTTGGAGGTGTGTTTGGGGTCATTATCATGTTGGAATACTGCCCTGCGGCCCAGTCTCTGAAGGGAGGGGATCATGCTCTGCTTCAGTATGTCACAGTCCATGTTGGCATTCATGGTTCCCTCAATGAACTGTAGCCAGCAGCACTCATGTAGCCTAAGACCATGACACTCCTGCCACAATGCTTGACTGTAGGCAAGACACACTTGTCTTTTACCTCCTCACCTGGTTGCCGCCACACATGCCTGGCACCATCTGAACCAAATAAGTTTATCTTGGTCTCATCAGACCACAGGGCATGGTTCCAGTAATCCATGTCCGTAGTCTGCTTGTCTTCAGCAGACTGTTTGTGGGCTTTCTTGTGCATCATATTTAGAAGAGGCTTCCTTCTGAGACGACAGCCATGCAGACCAATTTGATGCAGTGTTCGGCGTATGGTCTGAGCACTGACAGGCTTACCCCCCATCCCTTCAACCTCTGCAGCAATGCTGGCAGCACTCATACGTCTATTTCCCAAATACAACCTCTGGATATGACGCTGAGCACTGCACTCAACTTCTTTGGTCGACCATGGCGAGGCGCTGTTCTGAGCGGAACCTGTCCTGTTAAACCACTGTATGGTCTTGGCCACCATGCTGCAGCTCAGTTTCATGGTCTAGGCCATCTTTATGTAGAGCAACAATTATTTTTTTCAAATCCTCAGAGAGTTCTTAGCCATGAGGTGCCATGTTGAACCTACAGTGACCAGTATGATAGAGTGAGAGTGATAACACTAATTTCAACACACCTGCTCCCCATCCACACCTGAGACCTTGTAACACTAACGAGTCACATGACATCAGGGAGGGGAAATGGGTAATTGGGCCCAATTAGGACATTTTTTTAACTTTGGTGTGTACTTACATTTGTTGCCAGCGGTTTAGACATTAACCACTTCAGCCCCGGAAGGATTTACCCCCTTCCTGACTAGAGCACTTTTTGCGTTTCAGTCCTGTGTTGCTTTAACTGACAATTGCGCGGCCGTGCGACGTTGTACCCAAACAAAATTGATGTCCTTTTTTTCCCACAAATAGAGCTTTCTTTTGGTGGTGTTTGATCACCTCTGTGGTTTCTATTGTTTGCGCTATAAACAAAAAAAAGAGTGACAATTTTGAAAAAACAATATTTTTTACTTGTTGCTATAATACATATCCAAAATAAAATATAAAAAAACTAATATATTCATCAGTTTAGGCCAAAATGTATTCTCCTACATATTTTTGGTAAATAAAACCAGAAAAAATGGTTATTGATTGTTTTGCACAAAAGTTAACACATCTACAAACTATTGTTTTTATTATTTATTTTTTTTTTTTTACTAGTAATGGCGGCAATCTGCGATTTTTATCAGGACTGCAATATTACGGCGGACAGATCGGACACTTTTGACACTTTTTTGGGACCAATGACATTTATACAGCGATTAGAGCTAAAAAAGAGCCACTGATTACTGTATAAATGTCACTGGCAGGGAAAAGGTTAACACTAGGGGGGCAATCAAGGGGTTAACTGTGTTCCCCCACTGTGTTGTAACTGTGTGGGGGCTGGGCTGGCAGGGACATTACAGATCTAACTGATCCTGATTACAGGAATCAGTAGATCACTGTCATGTCCTCTGTCAGAGCGGGGCACTGCCGTGTTTACATTGGCGGTTCCCCATTCTGCCTCTGTATTAGGCGATCGCGGGTCGCCGGCGGACATCGATTCCGCCTGACCTGCGGCCACACTCACGCAGCATGTGGTGGGCACGAGAGCATGCTGGCAGCGGCACGCCCCCGACCCACAACTGCGACTGTGCGAATCGCGGTATGTCTACAGGAGCCGGTCAGGAAGTGGTTAAGGGCTGTGTGTTGAGTTATTTTGAGGGGGCAGCAAATTTACACTGTTATACAAGCTGTACACTCACTACTTTACATTGTAGCAAAGTGTCATTTCTTCAGTGTTATCACATGAAAAGATAGAATAAAATATTTACACAAATGTGAGGGGTGTACTTACTTTTGTGAGATACTGTATATGTGAACCCAGCCTAAAGAGGTGTTTTTGTGGCTTCTGCAATTGCTATACTGTGCTTCACAAAATCCTCCTCCATAAATGAACACAATGCATAGACTGCCCCTGCCTCTCACAACACCCATTACACTCTGACTGTACAACAACTTTGTAGTGCAAGGAACTGCCTGGTTAGATACAGATTGATTGGATAACAAGCCACGTGATAATTCTATCACTTGTAGATCCATAAATACAGGGCCGATTAACGTAGGGGCTATTGGAGCTGCAGCTCCAGGCCCCTACCTTAATATAGGCCCAGCAGGGATGGACTGACCATTTGGACACTGCACTGCATAAGAAGCTCCTGGTTCCTCCTGCAGCAGGGGGAGTCTGAAAGTCGGGGGTGATCGGTGCGGTGGGGGGGGGGGGGTACAAGCACCAATCTCCCTCTATGGCTCTCCATGAAGCAGCTTTCAGCTGCTTCTCCTCCTCTCCCTCTTGTGGCTTTCAGCAGCTTTATGGAGAGTCATAGAGGGAGATTGATGTCTGTTTAAAATATTTAATTTGTTTTAACAAAAAATTGTGTGTTCATTTTATTTATTTCCATAAAGAGACCCATCAAAATCCTCAGCACCAGGCCCATGATGGTCTTAATCTGGCCCTGCATATATAAATGAGATTCTTTCATACAGTAACCACAGAAAATCAACGTGGCAGTATTTATATCCTATATGCTTTATCAATGCTAGTCCTTATTGATTTGATTAATTTATAATCATTTTTTCTTCCCATAGTCTGAAGAAGAGCCCGATAATTTAGTTACACCGATTGTAAATGGAAAGACCTACAGGTAAAGTTTTCTCTCTTTAATTACATTCTGATTATTATTATAGATTTCCAGATGTTCATAGGAAACATTCTTCATTGTATAAAGTGTTCATTTAGAGTTTGATTCCCAGACCGTGCCATATACAAGTCTGAGTGCACGTGTGATTTATTTCAGATGTGTATATCGTCATCAATTTAGAAATTAAAAATATTAATATAAGTCCCTGAATATGCCTGTAGATTTCTGTAATACTCTACAGAGGAGCACCAAGAATAGGAGAGGTAGAAGCAGTTCAAGGCAGTCAAGGTTTTGCAGAGTGATGACTTATCAGTGTGGTGCAGATCTTTAAAGCTGAACTCCGGGTAAACTGCTAAATACACAAATCAAATGCATATAATACAGTACATGGGAGCTGTTTTACCTGCCAAAATATTTGTATTTCTCTCCATTCAGATTTACACACCTCTGCCATACAGTGCAGCTCTGCCTGGCAGGGCAAGGAAACTAATCCCTGTCTGCTGCCTTTTCACTCACAGGTTTCCTCTCACACAGTGACTGGACAGTGAAAAGAGAAGTAGCCCACTGATAAGCTCATCTCTCTGTCACTCTGCTCTATTCTCCTGTCATTATAGTCCATGCACTGCAGCACAACTACCATATATACTTGAGTATAAGCCAACCTGAATATAAGCCGATGCACCAAATTTTACCACAAAAACTGGGAAAACGTATTGACTCGAGTATAAGCCTAGAGTGGGAAAAGGCCATTACACAGGGGACTGAGCCATTACACTGACAATCGCCATTACACAGGGGACTGAGCCATTACACGGACAATTGGCATTACACAGGGGACTGAGATATTACACTGACAATCGGTATTACAGAGGGACAGGAAGCACAGTACCTTCTCTCTTCTCCTCTTCAGACTCCGTGTCAGCCGCTCCATCCCGCTCTCCGGACCTGCCCCTGCCCACAGCATGGTGACAAGCCAATCACTGGCAGTCACTATGCACTGTGCAGCCAATCAGCCTATGTATGTGCGCTGTTCAGCGCACATACATAGAGTTATCAGACTTCAGACGAGACACTGACTCGAGTATAAGCCGAGGGGGGCCTTTTTCAGCACAAAAAATGTGCTGAAAAACTCAGCTTATACTCGAGTATATATGGTAACTACTTATTCTGCACCCGGATTACAGAACTCAGGGCATCCAGGTCAAAGGTTATTTAGAAGATCTTCTGAAGGATTCATCTCCCTTTCAGTTATCTGCAAATGTCCACAGGACAATTTAGGCGGTTTTGCCCAGAATTCTTGGACCTATTTCTAGCCACAGCCCAAGAAAAAGTCTTCCTTTCAGAGAAGGAGGTCTGGAAAGTGCTTGAACTTGATATCATTGAGGAGTCACAGAGAAAATGGTCAATACCAAATGTGTTGGTATCAAATCCCAACTGTTTTGTAATAAATTCAGAAAGCTCAATGAGGTATCAAAGTTTGATGCATAACCAATGCCCCAAGTAGATGAGCTGATAGAGAAGTTGGCACCAGCCCAGCCCACCTAAACCTCATCAAGTGGTAATGGCAGATACATTTAACCAAGGAAGTCAGAGAAAAGAAGGTATTTTTAACCCCAGAAGGTCATTTCCAATTTAAAAGAGTTCCATTTTTACAATGTAAAAGAATTACATTTTTTACGTCCTCATCAGCAGTAAACCTCAGTGTACCGTGATGACATCAAATATTTAGTATAGACTGGGAGTTTCATCTACCTTGAGTTCAGGCTGTGTTGGTCTCTTTAAAGAAGGAGGGGTTTATGGTCAACCCTGAGTAATGTGCCATTGGGATGGAAGAGTGTCAGGGCTGGGCTCAGCCCTCCCTTCTCAGAGCAGGCTGCTCAGCTGTCGGTTAATTGCCAGTGCTCAGTTCCCACAGTCAATCACCTGATGATCATATCCTGCTGTTCAAACCAGCTCTGCTGGCTATATTAACTGCCTGGATTAAATCTCCTACACCTTCGCCTTGGTCAACATATCCGAGACCGCTCTGCTGTGTTTTCCTGTTAAATACTTTACGTGGCCCATGTCCCTTCTGCTTCCTGTTCCTTCTTGCTGCTTGAGACTACACTGATCTCTAGATTAAAGACTTTTGCCTGGACGACTTCCCTTCTGGTTCCTGACCCTGGATTCAGTTTCTGGCTCACTGATCTCTGGACTCCTGTTTTACTGGCTTGTTTTTCCGATTACTTGCTCTGTTACCATTCTGGCTATGTTTTGAGCACGTTTACTCTGTTTATTCTATTTTACCATTTTAATTAATAAGCATGCTTTTTACTGCATTTCTGTCTTTGTCTGATTCATGTTTCCTGAAAAAGAGGGCAAATGTCTGGAGTACATTTTAGTTTGATGAAATGTAAAACGTTAGGCAAGATTAAATGGCATGACAAGACTGAATAGACTTTTCTGGAGCTTAAAGCAGCCTTATGTCAGTATCCAGTGCTGGTTGCTCCAAATTTTTCTAAGGAATGTATTGTCCAAACAGTTGCCTCTAGCAAAGGATTAGGAGCTGTGCTTTCCCAAGAGGTCAATGAGGAGGAACACCCCTTAGTTTTTCTCAGTAGGAAGTTAACAGCCACCGAGAAAAATTACACTGTAGTGTAGTAAGAGTGCCTGACCATAATGTGGGCTTAAGACTCCCTAAGCTATATTCTCCTTTGCAGGAAGTTCTGTTAAGTGTCAGACAGTGTCCCACTGACCAGGACGAGACAGAACAAATACACAAATGCTAGGATAACCAGGTGGTTATTGGTCCTTCAAGAGTTCAAATTTATGTTGCAGTACAGGAATACAAAATAACAGATTGCTGATGCCCTCTCTATGGTACACTGCAGGGTGCCCCATGTTGCCCCAGAAGTCTTTATGGGATATATACAGGATGCCAGGGATGGGTCCTAAGTGTGTCTCCATTATTTGGGTCGGGGTGTCTTTAGGGTAACCAAAAGGAACACTGTAGAATACTAGACATATTTTTACCCAAGCAGGATGAGGAGTTCTAGGGTGATTTAGTAAAGAGGGAAACCTGAGTTACAGTTTTCTTAGGATTGCTAAGTCCTGATATGGTATTTTGGTAGAGGATGTTGGAACATATTGCATGTTACATGCTAAATTCACCCAAAAGGTAAACCTATCCTTTAATGATGAAATCTGCCTGCTCTCACCACCAGAGACAGCAGCCAATCTAAATCGGTTTAACAGCAAGGGATGCAATTCTGTAATTTTAGTTTCTCTAACATTTAAAAGGAAAAAAAAATGATATCCACATGCAGTCTGTCTGCTAAATCCTTCAGAAATTGTGGACTATCCAAAAAGGCTTGAATGGTGTATTTGAAATCACTAATATTTTCTGTATTATATTTAAATAAAAAATAGAGTATTTTTTAATTTACAGATGTAATCTGCAATCTGGTTGCCCTTGCACTCATATATAGCAGTTTGTTCTAAAAGTAATAAAAGCTATGCAGAAAAATTGTGAAATTTGTCCTTCAGTCTGTGAAAAGGGAAAACATTTTTTCATTGCAAAATGCAATCTGCCTACTCTCTCCCTCATACATTGCAGCCTATTATATCAAGGCTTTAAAGGTGTGCTGCAAATCTGTATAATGTTTATCTTGTCAAAAGAATAAAAAGGACCTCATATTTATTCCTAAATCCAAAGCTCATAAATTGGGCCTGTCCATACAGGCTTAGTTGCTGTGGAGCAAAACACTTACATTTTTCTGTCTTTAGTCTCATAGTCAAGGCAGTGCTTTTTTTTAATTTCCCGATGCATTATGCCCACTCAATTACTTTGAAATTGAGGCCTGTGCAAAAAGGCTTATACATGGTGCTAATGGGTGAAATTGTTATGCTTTTATTGTGTTATGTTATGCTTACAATTTCAAAAAACACTTCATTTCCAGATGCAATGTGCCTAATAGCTGTGGTGGAAATCTGTAACATTTTTCTATCTTCAGTCTCAGAAAAAAGACACCATTTTTAATTTGCTTTTGTTCTTCCTTAACAATTGCAACCTACACAATAAAGGTATCACAGATTAGCAGGGACGCTCTTATGCCATCTGTAGTTTTACGGACATGCAAAACTGACCTTTTACTAGTTCCTCAGATTTGCAAGTTTGACAAGTAACCTGTAGTCCCAAGGATGTACATGGGAAGCTTATCTGTTACTTGTTATCCCACAGATACCAATTCTTAGGGTTGGGGTGCCATTTGATCCCTCCTGCAGCTTCCCAAGTAGATGTTGTCCAGTCTGTCAATCAGCACAACTATTTAAGCTTTGCTCAGGTTAGCAATTTTAGCTGAGCAATAAGTGGCATTTCTTGCTGCCCAAATTTCTAGAATTTCCTCTTCTGAGTTCCTGAGTACCCAGTAATTGTTCCAAGCTTTTAGTAGCTCTTCTGAGTTCCTAGTACCTGTTCAGAGTTTCAAGTACCTGTTCCAGTTCCTATTACTTGATCCTGCTTCTAGTACCTATTCCAGCAGCAGTGTGTTCCTATGCACTCCAACCACATCTAGGCTTTCTGCTCCAGTGTGTTCCTCATTTACCCCAGCCAAATACAGCATTTCTCCTTCAGTGTGTCTCCTGTGCACTCCCAACAGCATCCTATCTCCCAGCTCCTGTGTGCCTCCATACACTTCTACAATTCTGTGAGTTCAACATTCTTACACGTCCTTGACTCTTGACCGGTGCTTCTCTCAATCAAGCCTACAGTAGCATCCATGGGTGTGTTTGGGGGCTGCAATCTGGGAGCTGCCCTGAAGCTAAATCCATCTCCACCATCATGAACTCTAAAAAAGACAAGGTGCACCTTAGACCCTGTGCCTCAAGCACACCATGCCATCAGGTGTGCTTTAAATCAGTATAATTTTTCAGTCTTATAAAATCGACAATAACTCATTTTTTTATACATTCAATCTGCCTGCTCTCTCCCTCTTGAAAAAGCTTGAAAAACTAGCTTGCTGCAAATTTGTACAATTTTTTGGTCTTCAGTCTTGGAAAAAGACGCTGTTATTTGTTTGGTCCAGATGAAGTCTGTATGGCCTTTTCTTCTCTGACACTGCATATTAGCAAAATAAGAAATACATAATATTTAGCATGTCAGTTGAGTTCTTGCTTTTGGCTACAAAAAAGCACACGCTAATTATTTAATGATAAAACTTGCCAAGTCTCTCCGTGTTCTGTTGTAAACTAGTAAAAAACACTTAGATGGTGTGCCCTCTGTCCCTGAATTATTGTCAACTCTTAATTGTGACATAATATATATTTTTTTTCCACAATAAAATACGTCTAATCTGTTCCTTTAACATAGTGGCCAAGTATAAATACTTGCATAACCAGCAAAAAAGTCTATACTTATAGCGGTTGTTTGTGAAATATCATAGGCTAATTTATTAAATAAATTGATTTGTCTCCCTCTCACATTGCTGCTGTAATCAAACTGCTTACATACTCTCCAGTCACTGTGCCATATGTTTGGCTGTTGTCTCTGAAACACGGCATTGTAATTTTTTTTTACAGCTGCCTCATCATATTTGAAAAAAAAATACTTGATAAAGAGTTTTTTTTAGAGTAGAAATTAACCATATTGGGTTGCTGCTGATGTATGACACAAATTAATATTGTAGAAATAAACTAAATTACTACACATGCAATTTATTTGATGTCACAATACAGGGACACTGTCCAGGAGAATTGTAATGTTCTGTAAAACCAAATACAGCTTTGAGGCATTCCCCCAAGCATGTCATCTAAAGGAATTGCATATTTTAAATGTTGACATTCAAGCTGCCTGAAAATTCTGGTTTGTCATTTTGGAAAAGGGCAAGGTGGGGTGGGGATAGGCAGAATTCTGTTGTCGAACAGGCAGGGCCGACAACATTGCATGGAATTCAGTTCAGCAGAGTCAATGTTGTCACCTACCCACAGGAAATTAGGAGCTAGGTTCTAAATGATTAATATATATATATATTTTTTTTAGCTATATCAATAGTGTTCATTATGTTTATTTATTTTTTTTATTTAGACTAGAACTGGAGCCTGGTCGACTTTTCTGCTGCTCTGAAACGGGAATTAAATTCCAAGTGAAATCCCAAGTGACCATCAAATATGAGTTTGCGTTTGAAAGGGACACTGTAAATAAAATGGAGGAGGAGGGACATAACATTGTGGGCCCTATGTTTAACATAACCGTAGACCCTGATGCAGTGTCAGTAGTGCACCTACCACATTACTTGTGTTTACAAGGTAGGCCTAATAATTGTAATAATTTTATTTAAAAAACGATTTTAACATATACATAAGGCCCAGTTTTTTTAATATAGGGAAGGGCTTAAAGCGGTTGTAACCCTAAAAAAATATGATCCTGTTCCTTTAACCACTTCAGCCCCAGAAGGATTTCCCATGTTAGGACCGGAGCACTTTTTGCGATTCGGCACTGCTTCGCTTTAACTGAAAATTGCGCGGTCATGCGACGTTGTAACCAAACGAAATTTAGGTCCTTTTTTCCCACAATTAGAGCTTTCTTTTGGTGGTATTTGATCCCCTCTGCGTCATTTCTGATCATCGCTATAAACAAAAAAAGAGTGACAATTTTGCAGAAAAAAACCCAATATTTCTTACTTGTTGCTAAAATACAAATCCAAAAAATAAAAAATAAAAAACAAATTTATTCATTGGTTTTAGCCGATTTATATTCTTCCTCATATTTTTGGTAAAAAAAAAATTTGCTGCGTTTACAAACCATGAGAATTCACTTCTGGCGTTTTTCAATTTTTTTTTTTTTTACTGGTAATGGTGGCGATCTGCAACTTTTATCGAGACTTTGATATTGCGGCGGACATGTCGGACATTTTTGACCCTTTTTTGGGACCAATGACATTTATACAGTGATCAGAAATTTAAATATCCACTGATTACTGTATAAATGTCATTGGCAGTGAAGGGGTTAACCGGGGGGGGGCGCTCTAGGGGTTAACTGTGTTCCCTAGGTGTGTTCTAACTGTGAGGGGGCTGGGCTGCCAGGGGCATAAGAGATCTAAGTTCTTGTGTGGATCCCTTGTGTCAATTGGGGATCTCGCGGGGGGGGGCCAATTGGGGAAGTGACGGTTACTGTAAATATGTCATTAGTCACCTATAAATTTAAAGACTAGTGACATATTTACAGTAACCAGGGTTTTTTCCCAGTTTTTACAGGCTGTACAGGCGGCGTTATAGTTTCAGAGCTATTTTCAACGTCTAGCGGTGGTAATGGTCATTTTTTTTTTTTTTAACTTTTTGCGGTCTTCACTTAAGAGTACCAAACATTTGCGTCGTTTAAAAAAAAAATGGTTTTTATACTCCTTCTTATATTTAGCCGATTTTGGTTACT
>BLSH010455632.1:1095626-1115609 GCA_018402905.1 Glandirana rugosa | reverse complement strand
ATTGTACATTTATTTTTTCATTGTCCCCCCTGGCTGTGCCCATCCTCCCATGCCATTTGTTTGACAGTTTCTTTCCAGTTAGCCTTGAATATGGACAGAACTCATTATAAAGACCTGTCTCCAATTGACGTCAGTAGGGTTTGGATTAGCGCTTGAAGTTATGAGCTGTTTACCGAACCCCATGAACCAAACCCAGGTATGCTTGTCTCATCCTTAGAATCCAGGAATGAACAGCTGTTCCCTTATGTCACCCAAACATTGGGCATCCTAGATCATATGGCTTTTGGCTACTAATGGACTTTATGGGTATTATACAATCATTAGAGACTGAACATATATTATTGCAATCAATCAGACAAACTGTCTGATAGCCTTGTAGTGAGATAAGAGTATCACTAAAGCACAATGAGAAGGCAGAACTTGTAATTATCAAATGTGGCTGCTCTATGGGCATATGGGCTATACAGAGCAACAAAGGTTTTAAACCAGCAATACACATTGCTAGGATTATTCAACATCTACATCAGGGTTTCTCAACCAGGGTTCCGTGGAACCCTAGGGTTCCTCCAGAGGTTGCTAGGGGTTCATTGAGACATGACAACATTGATCTTTTTAGCTATCTGTAAGGGGGTAATTCTTCCCAATGACCACAAATGTAAGGAGCATTCTTCCCATTGACCATCACACTAATGTATCATGATTTGTAGATTTTTAATTTTTAGAAGGGGTTCCCTGAGACCCGTGAGCTATTTCAAGGGTTCCTCTGTGTTGAAAAGGTTGAGAAAGGCTAATCTACATATATCTGAAAAACAATGTTTACCAACTTATTAAGGTGTAACAAACAATTTGTAATTTATTTTTACGGTCTAGGTCTGAAAAGAGGCATCTCTCTAATTAGATGCGGCAATTGTAAGGATGGAAAATGTAATATAATAAAACCACAATCAATTGGACCTTCTCATATTGTACTGGAAAATCCTTCCTTTTCTAGTCTTTTTGCTCTAGTTTTAAATCTATGGAGAAGCCGGATTCCGTTTGAGGGGAAGGTTCTCTTATACAGCAGGGTAGTTTGTCCAGAAGACATGAACTGCTTGGAGTATAAATTTCATCTTCATGTGATACCCAGAAACCAGCCGGAAATAAAGGTGAGCTATAGATTGAAAATTAATCATTTCTTCACATTACATACAGGTCCTCAGAGATTCTCTGTATTTTTTTAAATGTCCTCTGTAAATTCTTGAGAACCCTCCCACTTCTGTGACTTGAAGGATTTTAGTTTTGTGAACAAACAGAACATTTGTAAAATGTTTCCTTCAGAAGCTAGCCTCATCCTGCCTCAAGACCCATTATTTTTCTGCTTTCTTTTACAGGGCAACAAAAGAGGCAAACACAGGGCACGGGGTCTTTCTACCACTGTGTTCACTAGGGATGAGAGTTTGCTTAATAGGGATGAAGTTCAAGTTTACTGTGACATAGAAGTCAAACTTTGGCTGTTTGCCATTTGTCAAACATAAAGGGTTCTCCTGTCCTTTAAAAAAGGAACCACCAGCTGCTGCAGGAAGTTGGTCATTTAGTGGAAGTATTACTACCACCACTAAATATTACAACTTCTCTAACAGTTCTCATGCCTGATGAGATGCTGACAGCCACCTGCCTTCCAGCAACCAATGATTCATCCCCAGGGTTAGGAATGTTAGCTGATGTCAGCAAGATAGTCATGTGTGGCTCACCATTTTGTGTGTCAGCAGTTTGTCAGGATCATCATTCATTGTAGCCGATGATAGAGCTACATCGCTTAAAGTGGACCTTTCCCCGTTTCACGAAATTTCACATCAACCATTCCTCTGATGTATCTGGTTAAGACTGGCAAAACTGGTCAGGTACTCTGTTCCCATACATTTCAAGCAGTGGACTGAGAGATAAATTCATACTATATGAGGTGCCCTGGATTTCTGTCAGGAACCATGAATAAGACAGACAGAAAATGCAGTAAAAATCACACATTTTAATAAATATGTAAAAATGGTACAAATAGTAAATGTAGTCAAAACATAGTGAGGGTTCGGTAGCCAAAGCTGACAGTCAGAACAAGCCAGGATATCGGAAAACCAGAGATCAGCATACTCTGAGGCAGCAGACCGGATCAGGAACCAGAAGGCAAGTCTTGAACAGGAACGCAGCAGGAGAGTCTCCAGATATGTTTGAACAAGGTGAAGGCACGAAAGGAATGAACCAGGCAGTTTAAATAGATGGAGGAGGCTGGCTGTAGGCTGGACTGATAAGCAGGAAATGATCACCAGATGAACCACCGTGGAACAATGAGTGCTGGCAATTAACCGACAGCTGAGCAACATGATTGAAGGCTGAGAGCCCAGCCCTGAAAATGTCTTTGGATATGCTTTTTGGATAACTATTTTTAACACAATTGGGCCCAGTGTGGATGGTCATTTTTCTCATCTGTCATTTGGCACATGCACAAAATAAACATTGGTATATGTGCACAGGACTTCTTGGAGGACCAATTGCTCAGAATAAGACAGATATGTAACTGAATATTCTTTTAAAATTATGTATTTGTAGCCCTGGCCTGTGCTTTGCTACTGCCCCCTCATTTTCTCCCTTCCTCTCAGGCTGCAGGAGAGCCGAGGAGTGGCTGTTGAGAGAGAGATTGGTGCTGGACTGTGGAGAGACTGGAGGGAAACTTCACTCACCAACCAGGGATACAGAGGAAGAGGATATAGACTTCTGTGCATCATGGGTATGACAAAAGCATGCTGGGAGGAACTAGGACTTGTAGGGAATGTAGTGCCCAGGGAGACTAAGCCTGTGTTTTAAATTGGCTCTGGAACTACAGATCCCAGTGATGCTGGGAGAATGTTGTGGAGGACATAGTGCAGCAGGCTGCTGACTGGATGAACGGCCACAGTGTTGGGGACACAGAGAGGTTGTGAGACAGAGATCTCCTGGTTTGTGAGAATGCCGCTATTGAGCCTGGTGTCGCCGCCTGATCATTGGGAAGGATGTCACTGCAGCTAATTTCACTGAGCCATGGACAGATTGCAAAAGGATACAAGAGCTATCCCCAGGAGTCAGTGAGAGGCTGCACGCCAAACCCTACTACACCCTAATAAAAAAAAAAGAACAATATTGCCTGCTTGGGACACAGTGCAGATGCTTATACCCAAGTTCGGAGGGACTAAAGATTGAGAGATCCAGCTGGATTTGGGCCCCATCGCACTGGCCAGTAGAGAATGGTTTAACAAAGATTGTCAGATCAATGTCACAGCATTGCCCTGTAGACAGGACCCTACCACAATATAGGAATTAGGGGTCAGTCACTGATCACTTCTGTATATGTTATTTTGCAATTGTTTCACATAACATATTTTTTTGGTTGTTATATTATTGTGTGTTATTCAATAAATAAACACTCTTCAGCCTAGGTGAGTATAAGTGTGGTGCTGCTCCAAGAGTCATGGGCATGGGGACCAGGAGATCTGAAAAACATCAGCTCCTTCAGGGTTAAGTGCTACATGTGGGGGCTTGTCTAGGATTTTCTGTTCCATGAATGAATAACTACAACTGCAATGTGTCCAAGAGTAACAATGAGGCCTGTCATTACAAGCCAGTGGTGCAGAGAGCAACATGGACAACCAGGCCTGAGCTTCTTATATACTATGATACTTTATTTCTCCCACCAGTTCTCCTGTTGCTTCTTTGGTGGGGACCAAAGACTTTTGGTGGGGGGTGTAGGCTTGGCCCACAGCACAGGCAGCAGGGAAATGGCTGCACAAACTGGGCTGTCAGCATACACTGCCATTCTTTGCATTTTCCTTCTCAGACCACTGGAGAGCAGAGGATCAGCTGTGAAGAGAGTTAAGAATCAGGCCTGCCCACTATCTAGAAACATAGAGGAAGGGTATATGGACTACTGTGCATCCTGAATATAACCAGAGCCTACTGGAAGGAACCAGGACTTGTGGGCAATGAAGTACCTAGAGAGACTGTGTTTTAGATTGGCTCTGGAATTACAGATCCCAGCATTACTGGAGCTGTGGGGAAGAGGAAAAGGAAAGACTGTTCCTGGGCTTGTGGCAATTGTTGGGAAAATGTTGTGGAGGATACCGTGCAGCAGGCCTGGAGGGCCATTGCCTCTGTGAACCCCCCTTCCCAAGCTGATTCCACTACTGGACTGGGGGGTGTAAATAGAAGTGTCAGGGCAGGGTAAGGAGTATGGGATAATGTTGGAGGGTAACATATGAGACTGGAGAGTGCAAATAGGTGAGGGGGAGATATGAGGGTTGGAGCATGAAGTAGTGAGTAAAGTTGAGTAAGTAGCAAGTTAAGCTTGCAATGTTGCTAGACATTAGAGAGGAAGTGGAGGATGCCATCTGAGGGCCAGACAAAGGCATAATTCTCCATTGCCAAAACAGAAGTAGGACATACTGTAGCTATTATATAATTATGGATGATTTAAACCTTTATTTCCAAACAGTCCATGTTGCTGTAAGTATCTAAGTGATAGCTGAAGTTAGGATTCGGTTGCTTAGTAAAATCTATTTGAAACTGCATCTCCATCTAAGCCTACCCTGTCCATAGGTTGACAACTCTGCTGTGTGATTTCACTCCATTGAACAATGTTATCACCCCGTTACAGAGAGTGGAGAAATAACCGATCTACTGGCAGGATCAACAGGCAATAACAGAGGCTTAAAAAAAAACAAAAGCCGCTGTGTTAATGCTTTTGACAGTTGTATGATATACAGTATGTCAAACGTATTAACACATTTATTTATTTATTTTTTTTGCTCACAGTTCCACTTAAACAGCTTCATACTTTACGGGCAACTGCAAATGGCTGCATTCTAGCTCTGAGTCTCTAAACTGCACCTCAAATAGCAGGCTGATTTAATATTCAAATGCATTTCTTTTGGTCACCAACACTATCTAAGATGGGGTAATTTCAAGCACATTCCTTAAAAAAAAAGAAAGTATTGCTCCAAAGTCCCAAAACATAAACAAGAATTCCTAATCTCTATGTAGCACCCTGGTCCTAAACAGGGTTGCTATCAAATTTAGTTTTGCTAGGTGGTAACTAGCCTGGCCAATTGATAGGGGGTTTCCTGATTGTTGCCCTAAGCCTGGGTTGGTGTATCTCTCTCTCTTGTCAATGGGTGGCACTGCTGCTCCTGACATTAGAAAGACAAGTTCTGTGCCACCTGGACAGCTGTCCAACCTATCCAGGTTGGAAGCAAGCAGCACGGGGTTGGGGTGTCAGGCTTGGAGCTCAACTGTCACGTACCTGGTGGTAGAGTCTGGCTTATACAGTGGGCAACCTCTCTTATGGCCCTGAATCGGAAAATGCTGGTAGAGCAGACAGGTGGTTCGAGAGTGCAGGATGGCACGAGGGCTGGACTGGGTCACTGATAGTATGTGAGGGTCCACTGAAGATCTCATGCAGGACCTAAGAGTAGTGGTGCAGGCCGGGTCAGTAGCTGGCTGGTGGTGCAGTACAGAAGGAGTAGGCAGGCTGATGGTCGGTAACAGGCGGGCAGCAGAAATACAGAGGGGACAGGCAGGAGAGTAGTCGTAGGCAAGCCGGGGTCGGTGCAGGAGGATATCAAGCAAGGTCAAGGTATAGCCGGGTCACAAGTAACAGGAAAACTCAGGAAACAGATCACAGGGGGTCACAGGGATGCTGTAGAATGGACATCACTTGTTTAATGGTGTTGTCCATTCAAATAGGCTGTTTCTGCCACGTGCTTGCATGCTTCCGCACGCACCTGCGCACAGGCAATCCGACCGGGGCTTCAGGTTGCAATCTCTGACCCCAACCAAGTTGCAGGGGTTCTGCCTGCTGGGGAACTCAGTAATTGCCACGGGTGAAGGAAAGCAGTTGCCATTCAAGACGACCACTCCTGTCGTCAGAGGCAAGTGAGAACCAAAGTCAGAGGTAAAGGGGACACCGTTGCCATCAAAGGACAACTTCTCATGTTATCAGAGGCTAGGGTTCGGAATGTGAAGAAGTACTAGAGCAGCCTCTTTCACAAACCAGGGATGGTGAAGAAATTGGGAAAAGCTTCAGTGTTCAAGTCAGGGACCCAGCGGGACAGCGTGGATGACACTTGGATGTATACAGTGGATTCGACGTGGAGGAGCCCAAGGGATCCAGTGGCAGCTGGCATATGAAGAGTCTAGTGATAGACTGGGAGCTGAGTGAGGAAATCTCCAGTAGGAGACTGGGAGGTGGAGTGAATATCTACACACTGGGGATACTGTGAGTGTTATGTATACAGATCTGCAGTGAAGTGAAGTGCTTCAAAATCTGTTGCTATAAGAGACAGCCAGTCTACAAGTACAGTTTGCTGCAATCCAGCTTACAGCCCCTTTGAACTGTACGGCTGTTCTTCTGTTCTGTTTTTGTCTCTGAGTCTTCCAAGTGTTTTTGCACCAACCTAAGGGTGTCCATGCCTTAACCCTCTCTCCCCAGTTCTGTTAAGAGACAATAAATCTCTTTTTGCATTCTCAAAGTGTCTGGCCCCCAACTTACTCTATCTGCACTACACCCACTATGCCTAGTAACCCACACTGTGAAGATGGATGTCAGCTCTCCCTGACTCTGGAGGTCACCATTAGCCATCTAGGGGTCGGGGCTATGGCTACATCTAGGATCTGTAGGTTCAAACAGATGCATAGCTTGTTTGGATGATATAGAATGTGTAAAACATGCAGACATGATCTAAAATGTGCTGCTATGTGTTGTCATTGTCTTGCTCTACTTGGAAACTGTTTGATTGTTTAGAGCAGTGTTCCTCAACTCGAGTCATCAAGGCACACCAGCAGGTCATGTTTTCAGGATTTCCATTATTTTGCACAGGTGATTTGATCAGTTTCACTGCATTAGTAATTACCACAGCTGATTCATCTGAGGGAAATCCTGAAAACATGACCTGTTGGTGGGCCTTGAGGACTGTAGTTGGGGAACACTGGTTTAGAGCATTGACTGTGGATACAAAAGCAAATTAGTTTGCCAAATTCCTTTCACCTTTGCAACTGGCTGCTTTTTTCTTTGTTAAATTTCTGCATGCTCTACTATCTACAGCATTATACGTTTTCTACTCCTTCTCTTCCTATGTTTCCTTTTTCTCCTCCTTTTCCTAATCCTTCACATTTCCCTCCTCCACCTTCACCTGTTCTTCCTTTTTTTTCTTCCTTCTCTTCCTCCTCTTATTTCCCTTTGCACTCCTCTTCCTCCTCCTCCATCAAATCTTCTTCTTTCCCCAGCCCTTCTCATACTCTTCCACCTCATCATTTCTTCATCTGCCTCATCCTCCTCTTGTTTCTCTTCCTTGTCCTCTTTTTTTCCTTGCTCTCCTCTTACTCTTTCTCCTACTTCTTATCCTATTTTCCTTCCTACTTTTTCTCCTTGCTTTCATTACTGTTCTTCCTCTCCCATGTCATCCTCCAGGTCTTCCATGACTTCTTTCTCCTCTCTGTTCTCATCATTCTCCTAGTCATTCTCTTTTCTGGCACCCCTCCTTCCTCCTTGCCTTTCTTTAAAGTGTTTGTAAACCTCAGACATGAAATATGAACAACGCATGTCCTTCTATAGTGTGTACTTGTCTCAGTCCAGAGCACTAACTGTCATTTCTGTCAGCTGCTTCATTCTTCTGCTATCAGCATGAGTCATTTCTGACAAATTTTCCTGACACCAAGAAAAACATGGTGACGGAATAGAGACCTCTAGGAGATTGACAGCCTCAGCTTTGTTCCTGTGTGCTGTATAAAGGGTAATAGAGGCGTAACTAGAACCCTCAGGGCAATAAAATCGTGATGGACCCCCCTGACCCCCCCCTCCTTCCATACGAGCCCCGTGATTCCAATTTTGGGAGGGTGTCCATGGAGCTCATCATTGCTCATCATTTCTCAATGCCGCCTACCAGTGCAGCTTATCAGTGCTGCCTATCAGTGACCATCAGTGCCGCCTATCAGTGCTCATCAATACTGCCTATCAGTGCCTTCTGATCAGTGGCCATCAATGCTGCCTATCAGTACTCAATTCCCCTCAGTGCTGCCTATCAGTGCTCATCAATGCCGCCTATCAGTGCCACCTATCATTGCCGCCTAACAGTACAGCTTATCAGTGCTGCCTATCAGTGTTCAACAATGCCGCCTATCAGTGCCTCCTCATCAGTGCAGCATGTCAGTGGCCATCAATGCCGCCTATCAGTGCCTCCTAATTAGTGCAGCCTGTCAGTGGCCATCAATACTGCTTATCAGTGCTCAATACCCATCAGTGCTGCCTATTGGGGCCCATCAACGCAGCCTATCAGAGCTCATCAATGCAGCCTACCTGTGCTCATTAATATCAGTGCTTATCAAAGCAGCTTATTACAGTGCCACCTATCAGTGCTCATCAATCCCACCTATCAGAGCCACCTATCAGTGCTCATCAATCCCACCTATCAGTGCCACCTATCAGTGCTCATCAATCCCACCTATCAGTGCCCACCAGTGTTCATCAATCCCACCTATCAGTGCCCATTAATGCCTCCTATTAGTGCTCATAATACCACCTGTCTCCTCAGCATGGCTCTGAGCTGAGAGCATCTCTCTCATACAGCTCAGAGCTGGTGTTCTATCGAATACTGCCTCCCATCCTCCCTCCCCCTCCTCCTCTCTTGCACTGGATGAGAGAGGAGACAGCCTATCTGCTCATTCTCCCGGACTCTCTCCTCCTGTGTGTGAGCTCGTTAGCTTCACACTTGACTTTCGCAGAGCACACGCAGGAGGAGAGTCAGGGAAGAATGAGCAGATCAGCTGTCTCCTCTCTCATCCAGTGCGAGAGAGGACGGAGGGGGGAGGGAGGATGGGAGGCAGTATTTGAACACCGGCTCTGAGCTGTATGAGAGAGATGTTCTCAGCTCAGAGCCGTGCGACTAGCAACACCGCTGGGGTCTCCCAACAGTGTCAGAATGCCAGGACCCGGTCGAAAGTGCGACTGTTGTGACCCTGGTAGTTTCCCACTGGTGTGTCCGTTCCCTCCAATCAGCTCTCACTGAGCTCTGCCGAGTGTAACTTCAGCTCTCCACCACCTTTTTTTTCTGAGCTCTCTGGCAAGCTTATAAATTCTGGACTTTGAATAGCTGTAGAGAAGATAAGACTTTAGATAAACAGATACAACGCATGTAGGAAGATTTGTTTCATCTCTGTGTATCACCTGAGGCCAGTCACTTCACTGGGTATATGGACGGGTTTACAACCACTTTAACTCCTCCCTCTCTTACACTTTCTCCCTTTCTCTTCCTTCTCATCTTCTCTATTTCTCCTCCAATTCTTCTCTTCATAAATCTTCTCTTACTTTTCCTCCTATTACTTCTCTCCCTCTGCTCCTAACCCTCCTTATTTCCTCTGCCTTCTCTTCCCCAGAAGCTTCATGAGCATAAAAAATCCTACGGGTTCAAGGACATGGGAAAACCTCACCTAATGAACAGCAGTGTATATACTAAAACCGGATATGCTGTCAAAGTTCACCCGAATGGAAAGATATTCCCCAAGGTAAAACCAAATACTTTACCTATACATATTTTATGTAAATAGCCTTGTGATTTTTTTAACAATGTATTTATCAATATGAAAGTATTCTAATTTATAATTGACAGTCATATGATTGGTTACATTGAAGCTTTTAGAGGTAATGGTTTGGTATTCATATAGTATGAATTTAAAAAAAAAGATAATTTCTACAACCCTTCTGGGAAAAAGTACATTCAACAACTACGACAGTCACTACTGTGCCCCTAGAATTTTCTCCGGCACAACTACTTTTGCACCACACTACGCTACCCCAGCGCTTATACTTTAGATCTCTAGCAATGCGCATGCTGAATTCTGCCAAACTGCGCATCCCTGTCCTATGGGGCACAAACACCAAACCCACAATTAAAGCGTGGTTTCATAGAATAAATAAAATAGCAGACATGGAAGAACTGATAGCAATATCCCATGACACCATCTCGAAGCATAACAAAACCTGGGCATGTTGGACACACTTTAAGACCACCACAGATACACAAAACTCACCACTACAAACCTCAACTAAAGAAGCAAATACCCCACAAAAACCGCAAGACACGTCTCTGAGCTCTATTGATCATGGAGCAAGAATGGTTAAAAGTCAGGAGGCTTATGCCCCCCCAGGTCCGAGCGAAACTCCCCCTTTAACTGGAGTAACAGGAAAAGACCCGAACAACACATGACAATCTCAAAGTGCAAAACCTTAAACCCACATTAGGCCTCACATAATCTCTCCACAAATCCCTCTAGAATCCCCCCCCCCCCCCCCCATCATTATAATAAAGATTTAAGAATATCCTACAGAATCAAACTAAAGTAAAGACTAGCAGCAGGCCTGCTAGACACCATCACGACCAAAACAATGACGATCCACACACAAGAGATTACAGGATGAAACCCCCTAAGGGCCAGTTCACACCATAGAAACGCAGTCCAGATGCGTTCCAGGTTCTTTTCTGCAGGCACATTTTTGATGCAGTCCAGTGCTTTTTCCCCCCTCTCTTTTCTTAACCTTAAGGGCCAGTTCCGGTGCATTTTTATGCTTTCTGGTGCGTTTCTGCTACGTTCCGGTGCGTTTTTACGCTTTCTGGTGCGTTTCTGGTACGTTCCGGTGCATTTCTGATACGTTCCAGTGTGTTCCACTACAGTTCAGCGCAGAAAAAATGCAGCATATTCTACTTTTTTTTCTGGAACTGTAACACACTGAAACTGACCGCACTGGCGTGAACTATGCCGTTGAAAACCATATAACCTACTTTATATAACCTAAAAAAAACGTATTGGACTGCATGTGGTGTGAACTGACCCTTAAACTAATAAACATAAGTACCTATCCCGATTTCCAACAAACATTCTAGGCAGACAAAACCTAACCAGATTCTCTCTTACTATGCTGATCGCCTAACTGACCACACCTCCACTAACCCAACTAAAACCCCCCACCCTATCCACATGAGGGATACTGTAGCTAAGCATTCATTTGTTTACACATCTAGGGGATAAAAACCCGGGAGTAATACCCCAATTCTCCTCTAGTTACAATACCTGAATGTTCACACACAGCTAACTGGCTGAGATGACTGATGCCTGCCGAACTATTATGCCCTTGGCATTCCGTGTTGCCTGTGGCATTGGGCCCACGTATAGGCTGACTTGGATGAGTATTCCAATGTAATCTTTTTATAGTGAAATGAATAATAAATGAATGCGCCGGATGCGCCGCCTTCCACCATAGGACACAGCGTGTTCCCCTTGGGGTGTTTGGAGGTGTTGGGTGTCACACCGGCCATAACATTAGCAATACTATCATAACCAATGTTTGATGACTATTGAGACATATAAAATGCTTCTGTACTCATGACTGATTTAGCGATATGAGCTATGTATTTCATTTCATTTCATATTTGACGTTACCACTGTTTCCTGTATTTTTCTTGAAAACTCTATAAAAATTAATGAAATAAAAAAAAAGATAATAGTATAAAATGAATATCAAAAAGTACGTCTACATAAAAAAAATCCCCATTTTGGATGGAGTGGGTAGGGCTTAAATAGGTATCCAGATATACAGATTAATGTGTGTGTCTGCTGTGTATATACTGTATATGTATAAGATGTAAAAATAAACCTATTTGGATTATTTATATTTTCACATCATCACCTCAAAATAAACCTCATCCCAGGTGCATGCACGGCGGCTCCGAGGATGGCGGCGTGACACCGGAGCTCCAACCCGCTCCAGCGTTCCTGAGCCTCTGAGGCTTTCAGATTGAGTGACCCATCACTTGCGAATGGCAACAAGAGAGGCCCAGGTTCACCCCCATGTCAGGGGGAACTGCCAGAAGGCATTTATCCCTGCAACTCAGCTCCAGCACTTCTCCCCTGGAGAAATCCAAGATGGAGTTCGCACAGCAACACGCGGCCAGAACAGACAACACGGAGGCAGACATGGATTTCTCAGCTTCAGTTGTCCCAGCTGCTGTGGGACTTGCAGTAAGTACCCACCTCTCAGCAATAGTGTCACCGGCCTCAATGGAATTTCTTATAGGGAGAACTCTAGATGACATATTATTCACACCACTGGAGGCTATGCCAGCCATTCTGGGCACCCATGCTCAATTTTCCCCAGCAACCCAGCCTAGACTTCTCTACTATGATGGCCACTTTCTACAAGATGTTATCCTGGGGTCTGGCACAAATTGCCACTGAAATCACATCTACTATGCAGGCCGACCTACAAAACCCAGAAACCGGGATTAAAGCAATAGAACTAAAAGGATCAAACTGTGACCAGGGCAAATCAGAACACTGCACGCATACAGGACCTACAAGATGAATTTGAAACTGCCCTCTCCAAAATGTATGACCTGGCAAGATAACTTTGCATCAGGGGCCTTCCAGAATCTATTAAAGATGTCCACACAGTGATCCGTTCCTTCATAAAGGACCTCTTTCCAGATATCCCGGAACATCACCTGGAGCTGGAAAGAGCTCATAGAACCCTAAAGCCACCCCATTCTGATGGACTTCTTAGGGATACTGTGGTGAAACCCAACTTTTATCGGCTGAAAGGAGACATCATGCGTATTTCTAGGGACAAGGATCAACTCACTATCCAGGGTCATTCAATCCAAGTTTTTGCAGATCTGTCTCACTCAACCATCCAGAAGAAGTGTTCTCTAAAACCCATACTGCTGATCCTGTTACAGAAATCCATTAAGTATTGGTGGTCTTTCCCATTTTGCTTGACCTTCTTGTTCAGAAAAAAGACATACATGTTCTCCTCATTCCATGAAGGAGAGTGCTTGCTGCTCCAGTTGGGCTTTGTCTTCCATGGCCTATCTTCGGCCTCATCTCACAAAAGCTCTTGTCTCTTCAAAAAGGCCATCCCCACCAAGTCCGCTCACCCCAGTCTGGCAAAAGCAACGAACCAAGAGATCTCAGGACTCCCATCCTCCTTGAATTTTGGATCAGTTAATATGTCAAACTATCTCCCTCTTTTTTCCATTAGTGGTTCATCTTGTAACACTCTCCATGTTGCTCCAGCTGTATTTCCTACAGTCTGACATTTTTCTCCTCACAAGTTTGCTGTTCTCAAAACATTCACAAGAATTCCAGATCCCCTTTCTCCCTCAGGTGTTGTTTTAATTGTTATGGGTGCCATGGAGCAAAATGAATAACACCTTTTCAACCAGCTCTTGGGACCTCTCCTTCAAGATCTTTACTGTGTTTGAGCAGAGCCCCAGGGAGGCATCCCCAGGAGCAATTTACCTGACAAGTTGTATTTCTATGCAATATAGTTTTGTTCTTAATTTTGAGCAATGTCCCATCTTGGGAGTGCAAGTCAGGTCCTTTGTTGCCACCCGGGATAGGTCGGCTCTTGCATGATCTAGCCCCCACGAGAGAGGGATAACTAATTCATGGGGTCCTAAATTCTATGGTGGGATTACGCCCACCTGAATCTTGCAATTATGGCGGCCTCTAGACTGGAGCAGTAATCATGCTCATCCATATGTCTCTGCATTGTGGATGTTTCCTGATACTGAGACAGATTTTTGTTCTCCATTCAGGCAGACATTGCTGTTTTGTACTGTAGTGGGAATTGGCTGGTCCGTTCCTATTCCTTTGGGATGGAGGATGTTTCCACAAGTGATGTTTAACTGTATTATTTACTCTCTCTCCCTTCTTTATTTCTCTCTTTTTTCTCCTTCCCTCTTCCACTCCTTAATCACTGAGTAACCTATCTGCCAGCCAACAACTTCAAGTCCATGGTTCTTCATCCGTCTAGCTCTTGCTCCACACATGTTCATCTGCTCCAGGAGGGGTACGTTTCTGTTCTTTAGTGAGTTTGACCTCTTCTCTGATCCATGACTCCACCTAAAGTCAATCCCTACCTCTCTGTATAGGTACTGTCAGTAAAAAGGACTTTGCCAGTGTTCCTGGCCGTTTCCGGGTGGTGCGCGCGCATCCGTGCGCGCTCGCGCGCTCCCGTGCGCGTTCGCGCGCTCCCGTGCACGTGCGCGCGCCCGTGCGCGCGCACGCGCCGGAAACGGCGCCAAATGGTGCCTATTTAAACCCTGGACATGCTGCACCAAGTTGCTGCTTGTTCTACAGCGTTCCAGACCTACGAGCCTCAGCTCCCTACTTGTTCCTGTGTTTTCACCTGTTTCCTGTCTACCCGGCTTGCTTTGACCTGTTGTCCGCTACCTGCATCGACCCCGGCTATCCACGACCATCCGTTTGTCTACTCCTCTGTACCTCCGCTGCCCGCCCGTTAACGAACCTTGCCTGAACTTGACGATCCGCTTGCCTAACCCCTTTTGTACCTTTCTGCCTGCACGTTGCCAACCCTGCTTGTACGACCATTCTCCTGTTTGCACGACCTGCTGGAACCTCACTACAACATCTGTGACCATCCAGCCCTCGTGCCATCCCGCACTCTCGGGCCTCTGTCTACACTACCAGGGGTCCTTGAATCGGGTGCGCAAGAGCGGTTGTTCCCTGCACAAGACAGACTCCACCGTCAGGTACGTAACAGGTACGGTGGTAATGGGATGTTGCATTGGAACAACTTCTTGATAAATCAAAGGTAGGGAAATCCTGACTCCTCCGCCATCCCAAACAAAGTCTTCGCATTGCTAAGCTCTTTAATTCTCATGGCTTGGTGGATGTATGGAGGGAATTCAACCCTTCCTCTAAAGATTACACACATTTCTCAGCCCCCCACCAAACACATGCAAGGATCAACCGCATTTTCACAACGTCCCAGGTCCTCTCTCTAGTTTTAAATTCTTGCATCTATGACACCGCTCTGTCTGACCATGCAGTGGGCCTAGTAACCCCTACTTACCCTGCGGGTTGAAGAGGCGCATTAATGAGGCCCTACTTAGCGATTGGGTACAATGCACTGTGTTAGAAACAGAACTTCTGGAATTTTTTAACCACTTCAGCCCCAGAAGGATTTCCCCCTTAATGACAAGAGCACCTTTTGCGATTCGGCACTGCATCGCTTTAACTGGCAATTGCACAGTCATGCGCCGTTGTACCCAAACAAAATTTGCGTCCTTTTTCCCCACAAATAGAGCTTTCTTTTGGTGGTATTTGATCACCTCTGCGTCACTTCTGATCACCGCGATAAACAAAAAAAGAGGGACAATTTTGAAAAAAAAAATATTTCTTACTTTTTGCTATAATACAAATCCAAAAAAAATATAAAAAAACAAATTTATTCATCAGTTTAGGCCGATATATATTCTTCTACATATTTTTGGTGAAAAAAAAATGCAATTGGCGTATATTGATTGGTTTGCTCAAAAGTTGCCGCGTTTACAACCGATGAGAAATTATTTATAGGGTTTCTATTTTTTTTTATTTTTTACTAGTAATGGCAGCGATCTGCGATTTCATCGGGACTGCGAAATTGCGGCGGACATGTTTGACATTTTTGACACTTTTTTGGGACCAATGACATTTATACAGCGATCAGAGCTATGAAAATGCACTGATTACTGTGTAAATGTCACTGGCAGGGAAGGGGTTAACACTAGGGGGCGATCAAAGGGTTAAGTGTGTTCCCTGGGAGGTGTTACTAACTGTGTGGGGGCTGGGCTGAGTGGAGGAGGAGAGAGATCGCTTCTCCCATATACAGGGAACAGAAGATCACACTCCTCTACCCGTTCTGTCACTTCGGGAGAGTGAACGCGGGTGGCCCAGCAGACATCCGGTCCGCTCCTCACAACACTCACTCCCGCGCCCACCGTCAGGAGACGGCAATTTGCGTTATTGAGCCACTTTGTCACTGTCATTTGACGGCAGGCGGTCGGGAAGTGGTTAAGATAAATTACACTACTGACGTTTCCCCAGAAACAATTTGGGCAGCCACAAGGTGGTAATTAGGGGTAAACTTCTCCAAATTGATTAACAATGTAAAAGGAGATGGCAGGCAGAAATTGTCAAACTCGAATGCGAATTTCAAAATTTCTCCAAAAATCATAAGCGGAATCCCATGACCACATCCCTGGCTCCACTGGAATCGGTTTGACGGTCGCTGAATCTTGCCCTAACTACCGAAGCTGAAAAGAGCCTCCTTTGATCCAATGCATGCTTTTACATAGATAAGGGTAAAATAGATCCCAAGCTAGCAGCCAGGTTGTCCCCCAGACCAAGCTCTATTTCTTTCCCTAAAGAGATCAGGGATCAGAGGGGAGGAATCTCCATCATATACACTTTCAGAACCCTCAGAAAAATCATACCTATGCAGTGGGATCGGAACAAGAGCAGGACGATAGTTGGGAGCTGGACACTGTAGTGATGTAGTAGTTGAGTAATGGATGAACGAATGTTATTATTTAATTATTATTATGATGATTAATTTTCCGCAACACCCGGTTCTTCCAGAGAGAGCACATTTATTAACTTCAGACAGAATAAAGTCCATCAAGAGATAATACAATCCAACACAGAGGTAGAGATGACAGGAATAGTGTAGCATTGAGACCACTTCAGGGGAACCCAGTCTTCCTGTCACCCTTTACTTAACCCAGGCTCCCCTCTTATACATCTTTCTCCCCCCTCCCATGGGTGACTAAGAGTGAGCAATTTAATTAGGCCTTTTGTCTTGAAAGAGTGGCAGATAATGACCCTAAGCCATCAACAGCTGTAAACTCCTAGGTGGTCTTTTATTAACATTAACATATCATGGAGGCATTATCTGTCAAAACTCCCTTTGAAATGCCTAATTAGATAACCAGTCCCGAATATTACAGGGCCGTTATCTGCCCCTTTTACATGTAAAGAACAATGGGTTTGGTCAGTCTATTCTTTAATCAAAAACCCCTTTGAAATGCCTAACTAGATTGTTGTATATATATATATATACAGTACAGACCAAAAGTTTGGACACACCTTCTCATTTAAAGGGTTTTCTTTATTTTCATGACTATGAAAATTGTAGAGTCACACTAAAGGCATCAAAACTATGAATTAACACATGTGGAATTATCTACATAACAAAAAAGTGTGAAACAACTGAAAATATGTCATATTCTAGGTTCTTCAAAGTAGTCACCTTTTGCTTTGATTACTGCTTTGCACACTCTTGGCATTCTCTTGATGAGCTTCAAGAGGTAGTCACCTGAAATGGTTTTCACTTCACAGGTGTGCCCTGTCAGGTTTAATAAGTGGGATTTCTTGCCTTATAAATGGGGTTGGGGCCATCAGTTGTGTTGTGCAGAAGTCAGGTGGATACACAGCTGATAGTCCTACTGAATAGACTGTAAGCGCCGGTTCACACTGGAGCGGCGCGACTCCGTGGCCCGTTCACATGTAGGCGAATTGTCAGGCGACTTGAGTCGCCTGACAATTCGCCTCAATGCTGTGTAAATGGGACCGTTCTAATAGGCGCAAATCGCTTCGCTCCGCCTTAGAAAAATGGTCCCTGCACTATTTTCAGGGCGATCTCAGGCGGCTTGCATTGACTTCTATGATATAAGTCTCCTCGCAAGCCGCCTGAGATCGCCTGGAGCGCCGCTTCGCGACGCTCCAGTGTGAACCGGCCCTTAGAATTTGTATTATGGCAAGAAAAAAGCAGCTAAGTACAGAAAAACGAGTGGCCATCATTACTTTAAGAAATGAAGGTCAGTCAGTCTGAAAAATTGGGAAAACTTTGAGTATCCCCAAGTGCAGTCACAAAAACCATCAAGCGCTACAAAGAAACTGGCTGACATGCGGACCGCCCCAGGAAAGGAAGACCAAGAGTCACCTCTGCTGCAGAGGATACGTTCATCCGAGTCACCAGCCTCAGAAATCGCAAGGCAAAAAGCAGAAGAGACTTGTTTGGGCTAAAGAACACAAGGAATGGACATTAGACCAGTGGAAATCTGTGCTTTGGTCTGATGAGTCCAAATTTGAGATCTTTGGTTCCAACCACTGTGTCTTTGTGCGACGCAGAAAAGGTGAATGGATGGACTCTACATGCCTGGTTCCCACCGTGAAGCATGGAGGAGAAGGTGTGATGGTGTGGGGGTGCTTTGCTGGTGACACTGTTGGGGATTTATTCAAAATTGAAGGCATACTGAACCAGCATGGCTACCACAGCATCTTGCAGCGGCATCCTATTCCATCCGGTTTGAGTTTAGTTGGCCCATCATTTATTTTTCAACAGGACAATGACCCCAAACACACCTCCAGGCTGTGTAAGGGCTATTTGACCAAGAAGGAGAGTGATGGGGTGCTGTGCCAGATGACCTGGCCTCCACAGTCACCGGACCTGAACCCAATCGAGATGGTTTGGGGTGAGCTGGACCGCAGAGTGAAGGCAAAAGAGCCAACAAGTGCTAAGCATCTCTGGGAACTCCTTCAAGACTGTTGGAAGACCATTTCTGGTGACTTCCTCTTGTAGCTCATCAAGAGAATGCCAAGAGTGTGCAAAGCAGTAATCAAAGCAAAAGGTGGCTACTTTGAAGAACCTACAATATGACATACAGTATTTTCAGTTGTTTCACACTTTTTTGTTATGTAGATAATTCCACATGTGTTAATTCATAGTTTTGATGCCTTCAGTGATGAATCTACAATTTTCATAGTCATGAAAATAAAGAAAACTCTTTGAATGAGAAGGTGTATCCAAACTTTTGGTCTGTACTGTATATATATATATATATATATATATATATACATATGCATATACATATACATACACACAAACATAACATACTACAGACACCTGGCACCAAGATTTCTGCTCTTTTAAAGCAATCACGAATATCTCTCTGAAGCTAGTGTCAGTCATTACACAATGGTATCATGTACTTCTTAGACTAGCAAAGATCTACCCGGATGCACCCCCTTATGCTTTAGAGCAGGGATATGCAATTAGCGGACCTCCAGCTGTTGCAAAACTACAAGTCCCATCATGCCTCTGCCTCTGGGCGTCATGCTTGTGGCTGTCAGTCTTGATATGCCTCATGGGACTTGTAATTCTGCAACAGCTGGAGGTCCGCTAATTGCATATCCCTGCTTTAGAGGATGTGGTCACTTACGTTCTCTCTTGCATAATTGGTGGATGTGCCCCCTCATAAGAGGTTTTTGGAATAAGATCTTTCAGCTGTTACGCAGGGTCACGGGGGCCACTGTTCTCAAAACACCTCAAGTCACTTTGCTGAACATGGGGCCATTTAAGCTTTCCAAACATACACAGAAATCAATACATTTTATCCTGCTCGGTGCTAAGATTTCTATTGCCTGTGCAAGGAAGCGGTCATCTGTCTCCCTGACAGCAGCTAAATGAAAGATATCATGGATAATGTCACAAGAAAAAGGCAGCAAGCATTTTACAAGACACAGTCAAACAGTTTGAAGCTGTATGAGGACCATGGTCTAACTATATCCACGCTCCCTTATAATATACTTTTACACTTCCAAATCTCTCTCCTCTTGGTGTTTGACCTGTGGCTGTTCTACCTCCTTCACTCTATTCCTTATATTTTCCTTCTTTTTATTCTGTCTCTAACTTTCATTTTACACTCGATTGATATATTGCCTACTCAATAGGCTATATTTGGCTAACAACGAGTCTCCTCCAACAGTACATGCTGACTTTGGGGTCCTGGCAAGATCTACCTCTAGGGTCTCGCCTCTCCTTTTTCTCTCCAGAGGCAGGATTATAACTTTTCCTGGAGATGTTTATCAGTCACCTGGTAATACCTGTAGTAGAGACATTGGCAATTATTTTCCCTTCTTACCTCCGAGACTCCTAGGGGTCTCTAGCTTTGGCTTTTGCCAACAGGTACGGGATTACATTTTCCCCCGAGACTCCTCGGAGTGGATTAGATTACACTCTTTATTTGTTGGTAACCCGTATCTTCTGAGAGGAGCACCGTTTTCGGTTTCGATCTCTGGGGATCCTCA
>BLSH010455632.1:1078819-1095616 GCA_018402905.1 Glandirana rugosa | reverse complement strand
ACGGGGGCCACTGTTCTCAAAACACCTCAAGTCACTTTGCTGAACATGGGGCCATTTAAGCTTTCCAAACATACACAGAAATCAATACATTTTATCCTGCTCGGTGCTAAGATTTCTATTGCCTGTGCAAGGAAGCGGTCATCTGTCTCCCTGACAGCAGCTAAATGAAAGATATCATGGATAATGTCACAAGAAAAAGGCAGCAAGCATTTTACAAGACACAGTCAAACAGTTTGAAGCTGTATGAGGACCATGGTCTAACTATATCCACGCTCCCTTATAATATACTTTTACACTTCCAAATCTCTCTCCTCTTGGTGTTTGACCTGTGGCTGTTCTACCTCCTTCACTCTATTCCTTATATTTTCCTTCTTTTTATTCTGTCTCTAACTTTCATTTTACACTCGATTGATATATTGCCTACTCAATAGGCTATATTTGGCTAACAACGAGTCTCCTCCAACAGTACATGCTGACTTTGGGGTCCTGGCAAGATCTACCTCTAGGGTCTCGCCTCTCCTTTTTCTCTCCAGAGGCAGGATTATAACTTTTCCTGGAGATGTTTATCAGTCACCTGGTAATACCTGTAGTAGAGACATTGGCAATTATTTTCCCTTCTTACCTCCGAGACTCCTAGGGGTCTCTAGCTTTGGCTTTTGCCACGAGGAGAGTCTTCTATGCCCAATGGTTGTTTATTTCTCACATTAGATTAGGTGAGGCTCCTCAGAGCCCCCTTTTACATTAGGGCATGGACATTAGACTAACAGGGAAAGCAAGACAGTCGTAGCCAAACCTATTATATTCAAAAGTATGTTTTCTTTTGGTATATGTGGTTTTGTCAGACTGCTTGATGGGCGTCGGTCACTCCAAGCTCCGCCAAATGACTCTGCTATTCTAACTTTAAAATTGATGGGGCTGATTATTTTCTCCCTACGCCACCTAGATTGGTCCTCTGTCATTCTTGATTTATTGTACTCTTGTAACTGATGCTGGATGACTCGTGTGGGGGATTAGCTTGTGTGGATCACCTTTCCTGGGAAGAAAGCAGCTTGTAGGCAAACATTTTTAAAATCTGGCGGGTTGCCAGTTTTATTTGGTAAAAGGTTGCAGGTCATAAAACAAACAAAAATAGCAAAAACAAAACCTTGCCGCCAGCGCTAAAATAATAGACAGGCTTGTCGGGCTTGTCCCTGACACCTTCAAACAAACAAATGCAAACCTTTTTTCCTTTTTCAGTCCTTAGAGCAGCCAACAGCTCAAGGTCTTAGCTCTCTCAGTCTAAGCATCCTGAGTCCCAGGTTGATCTCCCGTGAGATCTCTTCAGGCAGCTAGTGAGGGATTTGGGTGGACCAGAAACTCCGGGCTGAAACCAGCTCTGCCATGGTGGCTGGCAAAACCCAGCTCACCAGTCCACTCCAAGTGAACGCATGCGAAGCGACAAATACCACCCCTCTACTATCGCACCTCGCATAACGGCACAATATATACAGTATCTCACAGAAGTGAGATACTCACATTTTTGTAAATCTTTTATTCTATCTTTTCATGTGACAACACTGAAGAAATTACACTTTGCTACAATGTAAAGTAGTTAATGTACAGCTTGTATAACAGTGTAAATTTGCTGTCCCCTCACTCAAAACACAGCCATTAATGTCTAAACTGCTGGCAACAAGAGTGAGTACACCCCTAAGTGAAAATGTCCAAATTGGGCCCAAAGTGTCCATATTTTGTGTGGCCACCATTATTTTCCAGCACTGCTGGAAACCCTCTTTGGGCATGGAGTTCACTAGAGCTTTACAGGTTGGCACTGGAGTCCTCTTCCTCTCCTCCATGATGACATCACAGAGCTGATGGATGTTGGAGACCTTGTGCTCCTCCACCTTCCATTTGAGGATGCCCCACAGATGTTCAACAGGGTTTAGGTCTGGAGACATGCTTGGGCAGTCCATCACCTTTACCCTCAGCTTCCTTAGCAAGGCAGTGGTCATCTTGGATGTGTATTTGGGGTCGTTATCATGTTGGAATACTGCCCTGCGGCCCAGTCTCTGAAGGGAGGGGATGCTCTGCTTCAGTATGTCACAGTACATGTTGGCATTCATGGTTCCCTCAATGAACTGTAGCTCCACAGTGCCGGCAGCACTCATGCAGCCCCTGACCATGACACTCCCACCACCATGCTTGACTGTAGGCAAGACACACTTGTCTTTGTACTCCCCACCTGGTTGCCGCCACACACGCTTGACACCAACTGAACCAAAATAATTTTATCTTGGTCTCATCAGACCACAGGGCATGGTTCCAGTAATCCATGTCCTTAGTCTGCTTGTCTTCAGCAAACTGTTTGTGGGCTTTCTTGTGCATCATCTTTAGAAGAGGTTTCCTTCTGGGATGACAGCCATACACACCAATTTGATGCAGTGTGCGGCGTATGGTCTGAGCAGTGACAGGCTGACCCCCCCACCCCTTTAACCTCTGCAGCAATGCTGGCAGCACTCATACGTCTATTTCCCAAAGGAAAAAAGTATAACAAGGCTTTATTTCTACAAAAAAATACATAAAGGAATCAGACGGGAGGTAGAGAGATGCAAATTAACATTCTTTATAAGCATTGATCAGACAGGAAATAGAGAGATACAAAGTAACATTGTTACTATTATCTGCTCTGTTTCATTCATCTGCAGACCACAGGGATGAGCCTCAATCTGTTTATGTTCTTAGTTAAAGCAACCTGATAAGGTTTCTTTTTAATATTTTCTTTTCCTATTTAACGCGGTTGTATACACCCAAAAGTGATTTTTACCTGTACGGTTTAGGAGATATTCCACTTGCAATGCAGCCGCTGACGTCACTGCGCATGCGCAGTGATGTCCAGGCGAAGGTCCGGCGCATAGTGCCAGACCTTGCCGGAAAGTCCACCGCATGCGTGGGAGTGACGTCTCGCGAACCCGGAAGAATCCACACAGCGAAGATGTCCTCTCCCTCTGCAGGGACCAGGTAGCCCTGCGGGAGCTTCGCTCTAAGGTGAGTATTTCATAATGAGCTAGTATGTGGTGCATACTAGCTCATTATGCCTTAGCCTTACAGGTTTTTTTTTTTGTTCAGGTATACAACCGCTTTAACCTATTATTAACCCTTAGTTTATCCAAACCCCCGTCCTTTATACTCTTAAATATTTATATTTCTGAATTTTTTATTTTTTTTTATATATTTTCGAACCATTAATATTTAAACTTTTTTTACTAAATAGAAAAAAAATGTAAATTGTAACTGTAAACAGGAAGAAATTATAAAATGTAAACATTTTAACCATAGCAACATTTTTTTTTTAAAACAACACTGATCAAAATAGAAAAATTGTTCTTTAGCTTTAGATTTGTTGCATATTTTATTTTTTAGCTACATTAAAAAATGAAATTATTTTTTGCAAGACAATATTGTCAAAAGAAAACGGAAAATTTCCTATCAAATACTTACCGTAATTTTCCTCTCCTGATAGACTCCATGGCAGCATACGTGTGGGTAGGCTCCACCTCCATAACTACCCTATAGGACTCTGCTCCCATAAATCTTTGCCCCACACCAACATCCGTGTTCCTTTTTTGTCCTCCTCCATAGGACCAGTGGACGGTTCTCTACCTTATGGTGTCCCCACCCCGGTCGATAGCCAGCTGCATTGCCAGAGTTGCTGTCCTCCGATAAGCTCCCATAAACCTTTGCTCCACACCAACATCTAGCCTAATCCAGGCCTTTGGGTGGGAACTCCTGCTGCCATGGAGTCTATCAGGAAAGGGAAATTACGGTAAGTATTTGATAGGAAATTTTCCATTTTATTGACAGACTCCATGGCAGCATAGGTGTGAGAAATAACTCTCTACACACACGGGTGGGAATCTGCTGAGCAAAGAAAATCTTTTAATTAACATTCTTAAGGGATAGAACCTGAGCACCAAAATTAACAGAAGACAAGGCTGCAGGTTCCACACAGTAGTGAGACATAAATGTATTAATAGAGGACCATGAAGCCGCCCTGCAAATTACATCAGGCACCACATGCCGAGCTGCCGCCCACAATGTTGCGATGCTCCGGGTGGATTGCGCCATCACTGCCTCTGGAGGAGCCAACCCCTTCTCTTTGTAAGCTCATTGGATGGTCTGGTCAATCCAGGAGGCGATAGATCTGCTTGAGGCTCGAGAACCTTTGTTTCTCCCATACATGAGGACAAAAAGGTGTTCCGTCCGCCAAAAAGAAGCTGTGGCTTCCAGATAAAGCTTTGGGGACTGCCCCACATCTAGTGGATGAATTTCGGAACTGTCTGACCTTTTAAGAGTGGGGAGCACAATTTCTTGATTTTCGTGGAAAACAGAGGTTACCTTTGGTCTTGAACCTAGCATAGGTACCAGAACCACCCTGTCAGGGAAGAAGGTTATAAAGGGTTCTCTTGACCCCAAGTTGCTAATCTCGGATACTTTCTTTGGCTGAAGAAATTGCCACCAGGAAGGCCGTCTTGTGTGTAAGATCCTTCAGTGTCAGTGGACTGCCCGGGTCTGAGTTAAACTGCGCCAGGGAATCCAAGACGAACGGTAAATCCCATTTTGGATATCTCGGCTTCCTTTGAGGACTCAGCCTGGCCGCCCCTTTAAAGAATTGGCGTATAAGTGTGTCTTTAGCCCATGATATGCCTGAGAAGGCCGAGATAGCCAATACTTGTACTTTTAGCGAACTGACAGATAAGGACAAGTCAAGGCCAGATTGCAGAAAACTAAGAACATGTGAGACTGATAGAGTCTCTCTTGTGCTGTTTCTGGAAGATAGATGGTCCATGAGTTTCGCCCAAATCCTCTGATACACTCTATTAGTGCCGCTGCTCCTAGCACTTAATAAGGTGGGCATGGCCTCTTCTGGACAGTCGAGTGATTCCAACCTTCTCCTCTCAAAAACCAGACCCTGAGACTTAGCTGCGTCGGGCATGGGTGCAGAGCTGCACCTTGTGAGAGAAGGTCCGGTCTGGCTGGAAGGGCAATCGGGTCCTTGAAGCGGAGTGAGGATAGAAGCGGGAACCATGGCCTGTTTGGCCAGAAGGGGATCACCGCTACCACTTCTACCCTCTCGGTCCTGAGTCTCCTGAGGAATCAAAAGATCAGAGGCACCGGGGGAAAGGCGTAGGCCCTGCGGGAACGTCCATTGCTCTGAGAGAGCATCTAGTCCGTTGGCTTGGGGATCTTGGAACCTCAAGAATTACCTCCGAAGTTTGTTGTTGCAAGGTGAGGCGAACATATCAATCTCCGGAGTCGTCCCCAAGGATAGGAGCCAACTGAACACCTCCCTGTGGAGGGACCACTCATTGTTGTCCTCGTGTCTGGATAAAAAGTCCGCCTGAACATTCTGGGCCCCGGGAATATACACTGCCGAGATGTTGTCCAGGTGTTTTTGGGCCCAGTCCATAATTGGCTCCACCTCCCGCAGCAGAGAACCCTTGCAAGTCCCCCCTGCCTCTTTATGTAAGCCACTGTGGTAGTGTTGTCCAGCTTCAGTATAACTGAGGCTTTCTTTGTTAAATAGTATACGCCACAAGAGCTTTGAAGGTGGCTCAGAGTTTCAGAGCGTTGGACACTACCCGGGGCGCCGGGAAGTCCCAAGTGCCTTGCGCTACTTCCGACCGGCAATGTGCCCTCCAGCCTTTGGTGCTGGCGTCCGATGTCACTGTCAACCATGTGATGGGTATCAGTGAGTGGCATCTGGTCAGGTTTTCTCTTCGCATCCACTAGAGGAGAGATGACTTCATTGATGACGTTATGAGGATGAGCTGGGATTTGCTGTGAGATCTCCACTGCTTGAGGAAGCCCATCTGGAAGGGCCGCATCCGCCACTGGGCCCACTTCACCATCGGAATCGAGGCTGCCATCATCCCGATCACTTTCAAGCACTGAAAAGCTGAAAGGCGTGAGGACGACAGAGCCTGGCGTATCTTGTCTTGGATTGTCAATATCTTCTCCTTGGGAAGAGAAACTGTTTGAGCTGGTATTGAAGTGGGCCCCGAGGAAAATTAGGGATTGAGTGGGCACTAGCTGACTTTTCTCTAAATTTAAGAGCCATCCATACCGTTGCAGGGTACGCATCACCAAAGCCTTGTGTGCCTCTGTCTTAGGCTAGGAGGAGTATGTCGTCCAGGTAATGGTAAATGCGGACGCCCTTGACCCTCAGAAGTGCCACTACAGCTAGTAGCACTTTGGAAAACACGTGAGGCGATGTCGTTAGGCCGAAGGGGAGGCATGTAAATTGTAGGTGCCAATGACCCAGTGCGAAGCGCAGGAACTGTTGGAATTCTTCCGCTACCGGAATATGAAAGTAGGCGTCTTTCAAATCGATAGAGGTCATCCAGTCTCCTGGCTGGACAGACTGTATTATGGTGAATAGGGATTCCATTTTGAATCTTTCCTTGCGGGTGAACCGGTTGAGATGTGTGAGATCTATTACCGGCCTCCATGCGACACACTTTTTCTTTACCAAAAAAATAGGAGAATACATGCCTTGTCCCCGTTTGCTTTCTGGAACTGGAGTGACAGCTCCTTGCGCGAGAAGAGTGTTCACGTAAGACACTAGAACTTGTCTCTTTTCTTTCAAAGCAGATAGAATTGTAGGCACAAACTTGAGTCTTGGACTTTCGTCGAAGGACCAGGTGTGGCCCAAAGAGACCATTCTGACAGTCCAGAAGTCTGGGATTGAGGCCGGCCAGACATGCCAAAATCGGCGGAGGCGCGCCCCCACCTAACCTGCCTGAGCGGGCCCATTTTCAAAAGGACTTTGCAGAATCCCGATTGGTGGGAGGGCGCTTTTGGCCGTTTTCTTGGTGGCAGCTTGTCTGTTTCTCCAAGATCTTCCGAACTCATGGCCCGGCCTATAACTGCACGCTTCTTTGCCCCGTCTGTGCCTTGCTTCCTTGGGAAGGAGCGCCTAAACGCCTGCAGACACCGGTCCTGGGGGAGGAAGCCCGACTTACCTCCCGTGGCCCGAGAAATGGCCTCGTTCAGCTTGTCCCCAAATAGAGAGGACCCCCCGAAGGGAATCCGGCACCAAGCCTGCTTGGAGGCCGGATCAGCTATCCACGGGCGCAGCCACAGAGCTCGCTTGGCGGTCACAGAGGACAGCATCACCCGGGCCCCCAGGCGAATGATGTCGAGCGACGCCTCCCCCAGGAAGGCCGAGGCCATCCTAAGCTCCTGAATAGGGGAATTCCTTGCGACCTCTAGAGAGTAGCCCGCTAGGGTTTCCTCCACACTATCAGTCCAGGTCTCCATTGCCTTCGAAATTGCTGCCAAGGCCAAGGCTGGCTTGCAGGCCATCCCTGCTGACAAATACATCTTTTTAAGGTCAGCGTCAATTCGCCTTTCTAGTGGGTGTTTAAAAGAGACAGTGTCTTCTAATGGCAGGGTTACATATCTGGCATTCTCATATCTCATTAGAGCTGCATCTACTACTGGTGCTGACTCAAGGTGCTTAACATCTTCCTCCCTGAAGGGATACAGCCTCTGCACCTTAGAGGGCAGAGAGCTCCTCTTGTCCACTTTGGCCCATTCTTTCAAAGATAATTCCTCCAAGTTCTCCCAGTAGCGGAAAGTGGGGACGCTCTCTGCCGAGCTGTTTGAAAAATGTATTTTGCTTCAGAGGGGAAACTGCCGGATCCTCCAACCTTAGAGCTTCCTTGACTGCTCTGACCATGGTCGGAACTAAGCCATATTGAAAGCCCACCGTGGGATCCTCAGAATCACTGTCTGAGGGCACAACTGATGGTCTGCTGACCTGGGAGGACTTCCCCCACTCTGAGTAAACAGTCTCCCTTGAAGGGCCTGGAGATTCCAACATAGGGTCCTGGGGTCCGCTTGACTCTTTCTCCTGGAGGGAGTCATGCACCACCTGCCTGATTAACATTTCCAGGCGCTGATCCGGTCTTTCTCATTTGCCACTTTCCCAAAACAGAGATCGCAGAGGGACCTTCCCGCCGAAACCCCAGTCCTACATCCCCAGCAGGAATTATCAGACCTTTCCCTAGGACTTGAGGGGGGAGGGGGTGCCGGCTCCCTACTGCGGTGGCTTGACTGGGAGTGGGACCCGTGTTTTGACCTAGAGGAGGAGTGCCGGTGGTGTGATTTTGAGCTGCTCCTTCTCCTTGAATCTTCCTGATGTTTAGACCTAGAAGGACTAAGAAGGAAATAGAGCCAGAAATAGACAAAATAGAGAGAAAAAGAAACAAACATGAGACACAGGCAACAAGAGCTCCTCTACCCCCTGTCCACAGGGATCACAATACCTGCTGTGAGAAGTTTGGCCACTAGGGGGCAGTGAGGCATCCATAACGAATCTTGAATGTCTAGAAGAGAGAGACAAATCATCCTGCCACCCCCTCCTCACCAGTCACCCAGACCATTGAGTGCCTACCTGAAGCTGTGGATCAGAGAGCCTGGGGAAGCTACCGCAACGCCCATACCCATTACCGAGGCTCTGCTGATCACACACAACTTTTAAACACGGCGCCGCCATGACGTCACACAGGTGCCGGCGACCGTTCATTAGCGCCGAAACCGTTCGTTCGTATGTGCGAACCAAGCCTCGTTCACGCCGCACCGGCACATGCACAGTGCGGCTGCGATAACCGACGCTGGGATGCAGATCCAGCCGAACCCCCAGCCACCCCTATGGTCGCACCCAGAACGGATGCTACCAGGGAGTGTAGGGAGCCATGGCCAGACCTGCAAGGAGAGGAAGCAGAAAGAGGAACAGGCAAGTGCCCTACAACAGGTATGACACACACTACTGCCATGTATAACATATGCCAAAATTACTTACCAATCCCCTACGATCGCGGTGGTCAGGATGCTTGAAGTATACACACACACACACCGGGCTTGCAGATAGGGCCGCCTGCTCACAGCAAGGCTATCGACCATTGCGCACTCTTCAGGGCTCCTGACTTCAGCGCTACTCTGCATTACACTCCATACCCTTTCCTAGTGGGGCTTATCGGAGGACAGCAACCCTGGCAATGTAGCCGGCTATCGACCATGGTGGGGACACCATAAGGTAGAGAACCGTCCACCGGTCCTATGGAGGAGGACAAAAAAGGAACACGGATGTTGGTGTGGAGCAAAGATTTATGGGAGCAGAGTCCTATAGGGTAGTTATGGAGGCGGAGCCTACCCACACGTATGCTGCGATGGAGTCTATCAGGAAAGCATTGTTTGCTATAAATCTATGTATGTAATACTTTGTTATGTTACATAATAACCAATTTTATGGCAAATAAAAGGGCCATAGCAGAACTCTAAAAAAAGCTGTAGTCCAAAGGGGGTGCAAAGGGATGAGAGCTTTAATGTCATCCCCAGGTGGCTGTAGTGTAATCCATCTCAGCAACATTTCTGTAATGAACCCGGAGCAGAGGAAGGTAGGGATGGATGTGTCTGCTCCTGACTTTGTCCGGGATATTGATGATGTCACATTCCGATATTACATAGTCTTCCCAGCCCCTCCCCCTTGGCTTGTGCAAACTTCGTTGCAGGAGGTAAGGATATTTATTATTTGCCGTCTTGCACTTGCTTGTGACCTGCAGAGCCCATCTGGGCCTTCACATATTACCCAGAGAAAAGTAGGCTCAGGTGTTACCCACTTCAATACCAGGCACTTAAAACACTTCCCGCCCAGACCAATTTTCAGCTTTCAGTGCTGTTGCGCTTTGAATGAGGATTGCGCGGTTGTGCAGCGTTGTACCCAAACAAAATTTTTATCATTTTGTTCCCTCAAATAGAGCTTTCTTTTGGTGGTATTTGATCACCTTTGCGATTTTTATTTTTTGCGCTACAAATAAAATAAGACCAAAAATTTTGGAAAAAAAAAAAAGTTTTTCTTTGTTTTGCCACAAAACTTTGTATAAGTACATTTTCTCCATCACTGATGGGCACTGATGTGGCTACACTGATGGGCACTGATGAGGCGGTACAGATTGGCACTGATGAGGTGGCACTGATGATGGGGCACATATATGCAGCAATGATGGGCACTGATAAGCAACACTGACAAGCACTGATAGGTGCCACTTATATGCGGCACTGATGGGCACTCATAGGCGGCACTGATAGATGGCACTGCTGAGCACTGATAGGTGGCACTGGTGGGCACTGACAGGTGGCACAGGTGGGCACTGGTACGTGGCACTGGTGCATATAGCACTGTTAGGGAGGGCACTGGCAGGCATCACATATGGGCACAGTGCCATCCCTACAGTGCACTGTATGCCCCTTACCTGGAGGTCTAGTGTGGGCTCCCTAGTGGTCCCTGGGCGGCCTCCTAATCTTCTCCCTGGTAGTTCTGGTCGGCTCCCTGGTGGTCCTGGGCGGCCTTCTTATGGTGTCCTTGGGGGGGGAGGCTCCCTGGTGGTCCTCGTCGGCTCCCTGGTGGTCCTGGGTGGCCTCTTACTGTTGTCCCTGGGGGGGCACCCTGGTGGTTCAGTGTGGTGATCCTGAGGGGGGCTGCACTGATAAACGTTCAGCGCATTGTTATCCCTATCCCTGCTCTTCTCCTGTCCCACCTCCAATAAAACTGGGCATGGTCAGTAAGGTGTCCCTGGATTTCATTTTAAAGATGTGGTTATCCTAATAAATGTATATACTATACCAGAGTCTCCCATGCTTTCATGCAAATTGTGAACCAAATTCAATAAATAATAAAAATTATTGCTACAGCTGTTGTCATGTGTTCCCACATCAAACAATGCAATAAAAATAAATAAAACACAACTAAGCCATATACATAGCATATAAATCCCTTTCAAAATTCATGAATGATAGACATGTGCAGAACAGAAAAATTTGTTTAGTTTCATTTCGGATAGATTTGTTATGTTACTAATTTTGTTTCTTTATGGAATTTGTTTCGGAATTTGTTTAATTTTGTTTTCGTTAAATTTAGTTTTGCTTTCATTAAAATGTGTTTAGTTTATTAATCTTTTAACGAATTCCAACATTTCAAAACGATTAGAATTCAGATCGGTGGAAAAACGATCAACCAATTTGACTTGTGTGTGAAGAATAGCTGGTTGTTCAGCAGTGAAAGCCGTCTGCCTGCGTCCTTAACAACTGATGACTCATCATTTGGAATGGCCCCCCTGTTTGATTCGCACCAGAACTTTCAAACATCGCGAAAGTTCGGAACCGCATAACGAACCCCATTGAAGTCTATGGGACCCAAAATTGAAAAATAAAAAGTGCCCATTTTGAAGAGTTATATGCAAGTAATTGGGCACACAATGGTTATGGGGGTCCGGGTACTGCCCTGGGGGACATGTATCAATGATAAAAAAAGTTTGTAAAAAAAAAACAAAAAAAAAAAAAAACGTCATTTTTAACCACTTCAGCCCTGGAAAGATTTCCCCCTCAATGACCAGAGCATTTTTTACAATTTGACACTGCGCTGCTTTAACTGGTAATTGCGCGGTTATGCGATGTTGTACCCAAACAAAATTTGCATCCTTTTTCCCCACAAATAGAACTTTCTGTTGGTGGTATTTGATAACCTCTGCATTTTTTTTTTTTTTTTTGCAATATAAACGAAAAAAGACCAGTTTTTTTTTAAAATAATGATATTTTCAACTTTTTGTTATAAAAAAAATACAATAAGCTCAATTTTAGTGATAAATTTTTGCCAAAATGGATTCAGCCACATGTCTCGGGTAAAAAAAAAAAGCCAATAAGCGTATATATTTATTGGTTTGCGCAAAAGTTATAGCGCTTACAAACTAGAGTACATTTTCTGGAATTTACGCAGCTTTTATTTTTCTTTCAATCGTTTTTATTAAGTTTACATAGACATAATAAACAGTAGTACATTCTGTAAAACAAAACATAAGTGGTCTAAGCACTGTGAAGTCTGTTAAGTAAAAGCAGAATAGTACTCAGCAAATAAAAGTGGAAAAGGTGAGTACATTATCATGTAAAAAAATAGAGATAGATGTCGCCCTGCATCGTCAGGCAGCGCAAAAGGGATCACGCTGTGACTGGGGACAAAGGATGACCTAGAGTGTAACAATGCAAACACTATGACAACCAATACTATCACCTAAACATGCATTTGAAATAGAACAGACCCACTGAGCAGAAGGAGAATAAAACTTGTGAACAAAAATGGAATAGGGTACTGAAAACCCATTCCAAAATGTGGCCCTGGTAAATAGAAGTAACGCGAGCGACTCTTGTCAAAGGCAGGGGCGGACTGACCACAAGGGCACTCGGGCACTGCCCGAGGGCCCTTGGCCAGTAGGGGGCCCCATGAGAGGCTCCTGGTACTACAGTCTCAAGGAATCTGTGCTGATCCTGGAGCCCAGTGCCAGAACAAGTTCCAGCACTGAGCTCTGGTACCAGGCCTGACAGGGGCACTGTAGGGTGGGCACTCAGGTCACCTTCCCCACATCTGTTTCAGGGTGCCTGGGTCCTCCACCCAGCGATCGTCCTTCTGTAGCAGCCGACACCAGTATCTCTCCCCCGTGAGCCTGCATATTACACAGAGGATGCTCCTGCTCGGCTCTGATGCATACAGACAGGAGGAGCAGGGAGGAGAGAGAAATATTCACTGCAAGAGCCACGCTGAACATCTGAGGTCTGAGAATAGTGTTGTTGATAGGGGAGGGGGACACAGTAACAAGGAAGGGGAGGGGGCAGGATGCGCACACAGAGAAGTGCTGCGGAGTGGTTTTGGAGGGGGAGAGGAATTGTGCTAGTGGGGGGGATTTCACATCCGAATCCCCCCTAGCACAATTCCTCTCTCCCCCAAAAGCACACCCCAGCACATATCCTCTTACCCCCCCCCCCCCCAAATCAAAGAGACGCTGCTTGCCACTCATCCCAGGACCCCCTTTGCTGCAGGTGTAGTGCCTGTCAAGAGTAACCCATTCAAGTGAATAAGGCTGCTCTGCAAAGGCCGTGCAACCTTGTTTACAGCAAAAAAAGGGTTAAAGCAGGCAGTGAGGAAGCATTGTATTGTATCCTCAGCACCCGATTTAGCCCCTTGGACCCCACACTAGCATGCTACAACTGCGTGCTTTGCACATAGTTGCAGAGTATTTGCAGAGTGGGACCCATTCACTTGACTGTGTCGCGATCACCCACCAAAAGCAACAGGGGTTTAATTCCTGCTGCAGCAAGTGTACATCCTCAGCTGCTGCCACTGCAGCTAAAGGGGTAGGGGCGAACGTATGTAATGTGGGCGCAGTGCAATGAGTAGGTGGTGTTTTGTGTGGCTTGAGTGTGGACAGGGACACAGGGGGGCCCCATGATCTCTTATTGCCTGGGGGGGCCCCATGGGTTGTCAGTCAGCCTCTGGTCAAAGGTGAGCATAAGAAGAAAGGGGAACAGATGCACAAAACTTTTAGCAAACCTCAGAAATATTGCTCGAGAGCATTAGAAAGACTCACTTGCAGTGATGAAGGGTTGTTTAGAGATGGCTTATCAAAAGTTTCTAAGTTCCTTCCAAGATTGATTTCAAGTGGTGGGGCTCATAGGGCATTAAAACATAATAATGATCAAGTTAAAAAAAACAGAGGTATCGGGGAAGAAAATAGAGAAACTAAAGGGGGAAAGAGGTCAAGAAGGGAGAGACAGGGAAAAGAAAATAAGGAGGGAAGAGCTAATGGAAAGATGAAAAACTACATATTACAGTGCCCACATGACACTTACTCCTGCAGCTTTTTAAAAGCATCTAAACCTATATAGCAAAAAATGCATCAATATGGGGGTTTGGTCACACTAAATGGCCATGAACTGCTTAAGCCCACTAACTGCTTCAAAGCACCCCAATTTTCCAGTGGGTTCCTACACTAACCTTGGAGTGAATGATCCTATCTCTTAAACCATGGAAGCAAACGCTCCTCTTTATGGGAGACCAGAGGACTCATACCATGGATCAGGTGGACACTGATTGGAGGTAATGAGGGAGTATGGGGTTCACCAGCCCAAAAGGTCTGGTCAGGACCATAACATACAAAAAATATATATTTGGGGGGAAAACCCTAACAAACGCAATAGACAAAAAAGTTTAAAAGCATCTAAACATATAAAGCAAAAAATGCATCAATATGGGGGTGCTAATGGAAAAGACACAGAGGAAAATAAAAAGGGGAATGAGTATAAATTGCTAGGAGTTTCGTTCAGGGAAGTGATGTAGTTCAACCAGGGTTCCCAAATAGCATCAAGCTTCTTGGTTGTGTCTTGGAGGATGCTGATTGCTTTTTCTTGGCTCATTATCCAAGAAATGTTCCGCTTTTCCATCAGGAAGGGTACCTTTAATTGCTTCCAGGCCTGGGCTATAGTGATCCTAGCTCCTAGTAGTATTTAAAAGATCAGTTTTTGCGAGCTCCTGGAAATCTTATACATTTTTTGGTTGAGCAAAGCAATTAATTGAGATTTTTGGGATTGCTATGCTCGTTATTCTCCGTATTAGATGGAAGATCCTGTTCCAGAAACCTCTTATGCGGGGACAATGCCAGCTTGTATGTAGAAGGTCTCCTAAATGGCCACATCCCCTAAAGCAGGCCACATCCCCTAAAGCAGAGGGGAGAGGCTGTCGGGTAGATCTGTGCTAACTTGGAAGGAACATAGTACCATTGTGTTAAAAGTTTAATACTGGTCTCTACCAGGGAAACATTTACAATACCTTCGTATGATCTTGTAAAACATTAATACCAAGCTTCTGCTGTCTAATCTATGTTTAGATCCTGTTCCCAGAGTAAGGCGTATGAGGGTTTCATTGGAGTCTCTGCTAAAAGGGAATAGATCAGAGATGCCCCCCTTCTGATCCTTGGCCTCCGAACACCAGCGCTCATGTGGGGTAATCTTCGGGGGATTTGGTTTATTCTTCCATCGGGAGAGCAGGAAGTGACAAGTTTGAGATAGTCTAAATTTTTCTGAATGGGGCATTTCTAGTTTGTGGAGACAGTGGCTCACGGATAAGGGGCCCGTGGGGGAGAGGAAATGTCCTATCCTCAAGAGATCCTTGTTTAGCCACCATTGAAATGCTCTATTAACTTTTCGGATAAAATTGGGGGCTATGGAAGAGGTAAGTGAGTGGAGGAATGTCAGAGATGAGAGCGGGATGTGCGTATAGTGAATCGCATAAGGCCATAGTATGTGAGAGAGTGGGTTCTAGGATAGGTGTTCTGTTTTTAGTGGGGCTCAAGAGAAGAAAATCAATGGTATGCCTGGGGATGGATTGTATTTCCATACTAACCCAGTCAGGCTTATCACCCTGAGCATATACTATGGATATTTGGGCCAGTTGAGCATAGTTGAGCACCTATTATTATTTCCATAGGTCTGGAAGGCCCCCCCTGTGAACGTAAGCGGAAAAGGACATTTCTAGAGCTACGATAGCCTTTAGAGCCCCAAATGAATTTAATTACTTTTACTGAAATGTATTAAGTTGTGATTTTAATATTGGGATAGGTAGTGACCTGAAGAGGTCACTACCCGAGCAGTCTCGGCAAAAGAATCATTTTTACAGAGATGACTCTGCCAATCCAGGAAATATCACATCTAGTCCATGTATCTAAATCAGAGCTCAGCTTTCTAAATATGGTGGGATAGTTGGCATTGTAAAGTTGTCCCACATCCGCCGTCAGATTGACCCCCAAATAGGAAAGATGATTCGTCCTCTGGTGAAAAGGGAAGTGATTTTTGAATCTATCTAGTAGTGGGGTAGGGGTAGAAATATTTAGTGCAATGTATTTTGAAAAGTTGACCTGTAACTCTGAGGCGTTCCCGAATTTCTTCAATAAAGACAGGATGTTAGGAGTTGAGATTAGTGGGGATGTAACAAAAAGTAGTAAATCATCGCCGAATAGAGCGCATTTATGAACTCCAGGACCACACTGGACTCCATTTATGTCCGGGTGATTCCTGATCCCAATCACCAGCGTCTCAATCACGATAGCAAATATCAGGGGTGACGGGGCAGCCCTGTCTTGTCCCTTTGGTAGTTGGAAAAGGTTCTGAATAGCAACCTTGCAATCTTACACAAGCGCAAGGGTTCGAGTATAGGGCACTAAGAAGTCCTGTAAAGTAGGGCCCAAAACCGCACCTTGAGAGTACCTCAAATATGAAAGGCCATTCCATTGTATCAAATGCCTTTTGCAGGTCGATTGATAGTAAAAAAACCCTCCTGAGGGGACCCCCCATCCCAATGAGATCGCAACAATGAGATGATGTTGATGGCTTTCCACATCTGGTCTGGACCCTGCCTCCCCGGACTGAAGCCCATCTGGTCTTTGTGTATATATCGGTCAATGAAGGCTGACAATCTGTTGGTTAAAATTTTTGTTAGAATCTTGAGATCATTATTGATTAGTAGTGTTGAGCGAACCCGGACTGTAACGTTCGGGTCCGTACCGAACTTTCGGGTGTCCGTGGCACGGACCCGGACCCGGACATTTCAAAAATCGTTCGGGTTCGACTGGCTATATATGTGTTTCTGGTCTACCCGAAGTCAGGCCCCTCCGTCCCAGGTCTGGTCTACACCTTTCGGTAGTTGTAGTAGAGTAACAACGCTAGAGTAACCCTACCCCCCAGGGGAGTCCTCCCAAAAAAATGATAGTTAGCTGGACGTTTTCCGTAAACTATGTTACCTTACCGGAAAGTATAAACTCCATGAGAGTTCCACGCCAAAACCCGGGATGAAATGTCCTGAAGAATCACGGGATATGAGCTTGGGAACGCGAACACATTCTAACGTTCCAACGATAAGTCTTGGAAAAGGTTGAT
>BLSH010455632.1:1059311-1075425 GCA_018402905.1 Glandirana rugosa | reverse complement strand
TTTATTTTCCCTCTCCCCATTTTTTGTAGGGCACTTGCCCTAGTTTGAAGATGATTTTAGAACAGTTATATGGCTTCTACCGTTAATTGATACTTTTCAGACACAGTTTGAAGATGATCCACATTCACCTCCATTTTTGCATTTTTTATGTTTTTATTTTTTTAAAAATATTTAAAGTTATTTCCCTGTCCCCATTTTTTTGTAGGGCACTTGCCCTACCCTTACCCCCATTTTACTTCCTTTTGCAGCCCTCTGGGGCTTTCCAGGACTTTCCTACAGCCATTTTTGTGCCTAAAAGTTCGGGTCCCCATTGATTTCAATGGGGTTCGTTGTCCGTGCGATCGTTCGGGTTCCGTCCGGACCCGGACCCGGACTTTGTCCCGAAGTTCGGACGGACCAGCAGAACCCGAACGTCCAGGTGTTCGCTCAACTCTATTGATTAGCGAAATTGGTCTATAATTATCAACCTCAGAGGAATCTTTGCCTGTCTTGGGAATGATCAATATGTATGCTAAGTTAGAAGCCTTGTCAATGGTGGAGCCCTTCCGGAGAGAATTGAAGTATCTCGCCAAATACAGAGAGTGCGTCTGGCCCAGGTGCAGAACCATTTTTTATATTTTTAATCACCTCCAGAACTTCAGATTCCATAATAGGTTCCTCAAGGTCTGTTCGGTGTTGGGTGTTTAATTTTGGAAGGGGGATCCCAGCAAGGAAATAAACCAGAGCTTTCTGAGAGGCCAGAGCGTTAGCTTTGTATAATGATGAATAATATTTGTGGAAGGTGGCCATTACACTTTTAGGGTTTTGAGTGAGGGATCCCGTGGAGGAGCAAATTTTGGTGAAGGAGAAGAACCGTACTTTGGGAGTCAACCTGTTGGCCTGTCTAGGACCTATTTTGTCCTTCTTTAGGTAATGTCTAGCATTGGACCAACGAAGATCCTTATCGGCCTGGGTAGTAAGTGCCATATTAAGTGATAGTCTCGCTGCTTCTGAGTGTGCCAGAGATTCTATTGTAGGGTCTCATTTATGTTTTTAAGGTGACAGTAGACAGGGAAGCTATTTCTGCTTTTTTAAGCTGTTTATGCTGAGAGCTAATCTGGATCAGTTTTCCCCTAATGACAGCTTTGTGGGTGGCCCATAGTGTTTCAGGGGAAATTTCCGCTGTATCATTGACCTCAAAATATTTTTACGTTCCTCGGAAAGTATTACTACCTGTATTGGGTCGCTTAATACAGCTTCATTGAGGCACCAGCGGAATAGACCACTAACACTCTGAGGTTTTGCTAAATTCATCATGACCAGTGAGTAGAGTTGAACGAACCTCTGGAAGTTCGGGTTCTGCTGGTTCGGCCGAACTTCGGGACAAAGTCCGGATTCGGGTCCAGACAGGACCCGAACTTTGACATGGACCCCGAACCCCATTGAAATCAATGGGGACCCGAACTTTTAGGCACTCTTTTAGGCACTATTAGATGATTTTACAACACTGATATGGCTCCCTCCGGGTGAAATAGACTTTTCACACACAGTTTGAAGATGATTTTACAACACTGATATGGCTCACTCCGGTTGAAATAGACTTTTCACACACAGTTTGAAGACGATTTTACAACACTGATATGGCTCCCTCCGGCTGAAATAGACTTTTCACACACAGTTTGAAGATGATTTTACAACACTGATATGGCTCCCTCCGGTTGAAATAGACTTTTCACACACAGTTTGAAGATGATTTTACAACACTGATATGGCTCCCTGGGGCTGAAATAGACTTTTCACACACAGTTTGAAGATGCTTTTACAACAGTAATCTTTCCCTTAAAGCAACAGCTGGAACCTTTCCCTGTACAAGTTGGAGATGATTTTAGAAGAACAATCATTCCCTTAAAGCAACAGACTCTACCTAGTCCAGTCAGATTGTACTGTGCAGCAGGATGAGGTGTGAAATCTGTCCCTCAAAGCACCAGTACTAGTTTCTCTCCCTAGTCCACAATCAGATCGTTCAGTAATGCAGGATGAGATGTTCTGCAATCTGTCCCTCACAGAGCCAGCAGCATCCTCTCCCTAAACTACCCTGAGAGCATATGACATGCAGCACGGTGACTCCAGCCCCATATAGAGGCTGGGTCACATGGTGCACTGGCCAATCACAGCCATGCCATTAGTAGGCATGGCTGTGATGGCTTCTAGGGAAAACCAGTGAAACACTTGTTGATTGGCTGCCCTTGGCAGCTTTTCAACACGTGTAATAAAATACCAGAACCCCGGACCCGAACCCGGACTTTTTTTGAAAAAGGTCCGGGTCCCGGACACGCAAAAGTTTGGCACGGACCCGAACTTTACAGTTCGGGTTCGCTCAACTCTACCAGTGAGTGATCAGACAAGGGGGAATCTCTGATCATAGATTTGGAAATGCAAGAGATGGCAGAAGTTGATATAAAAATGTGGTCTATCCTAGAAAAGGATCGATGCGGGGCAGAGAAATGTGTGTAGTCTCTCGATGAGGGATTCATTTCCCTCCAAATGTCCACCATACCATGGAAGTGTAGGAGCTGGCTATGTGGGTACTAGATTTTGGAGGTCGCAGGAGCCTAGGGTATCCATTGCTAGATTTGTCAAGGATCTTATCTAGAGCCACATTTTAGTCGCCTCCCATAATCACTGTACCTGTAAAGTGGAGGGAGAGAGTCTTCATCATGGAAGAGAAGAATTCTGCCTGACCACAATTTGGGGTATAATAAGATACAAAGGTGTATGTGGATCCCTCAGGGTCAATAATTTCTTTAGATAGGGAAAAAAGAATGTGTTTAGCGAAGAATATCCCTACGCCTCTAGTTTTCTCCTCCGCATTTGATAAGGAAAAACTGGATATTTATGGTGTATGTAAGTGGGTCTATAACGCCTGGGGAAGTGTGTCTCCTGTAATAAGAGAATGTCCAAGTGTTGGGAGTGGTAAGTTTGAAACATTTTGCGGCATTTCAGGGGAGAGTTCAAGCCCTGTACATTATGGGAAGCTACCTTGATGGGGAACACTGAATTGTTCTGTGACATTATGGATCAGAAGGAGAACATAGATCACCAGATAGCAGAGACTTACCATTTAACCAGGGGGTGAAACCGATGAAGTTCGGATCGGATCGAGCTGAAGAGCAGATGGCAGCCATCTCGGTGTCTGAAAATGCATATAGGAAATTAGCTTGTGAGGAGGAAAAAGAAAGGGGGAGAGTAAAAGATATAGGAGAGAAGAGCCAGGAAGAATCCACCAATTGGGTGTCATCGGGGGAGAAGGAGTGAGAACAGGCCAGCCAATTCCCATTAAGTAATGAGCCTTGAGAGGACAAGGATCTGCCCTGATATTAAGGTAATACCTCAATACAGAGGTAGATGCAGGAGCAGGTAAGCCACTCCAGCCAAGAAGCACTGAAACAACATATTTCCCGAGGTGAGCTAGCTTCCTCAGGAAGCAGATGATACGTATATGCAGAGATCTCTGCCTGGTTCCGGATTCTGCAACACATCCCCACCAAACCCTCCAAAGGTGTCGGGCTGGAGAATGTTACAGAAAGGGAACCGTGAAGACATACAGTAGAACAAAATAAACAGCTTAACTATCTAATTTATCTTATTTAAAGGGGAACAATGCTATAATCAAGTGGCGAGGAAGGACTCGGAAGGAAAGCGCATCCCCCAAGTCTTCCTCTACCACTATTGATTTCCTGAACTACAGGAGCAAGGCTAACTAGAACATAACAAAGGGAGCATGATAAACTTTCATAAAAGGACAAAGTTACTGAAGAACTATAGTTCTGTCTTAAAGAGAAACTTTGAGGGGTAACAAGGGAGCCCTTTAGGACCAGAAAGGCAAAGAAGGTTTAGTGTCCAGGTGCAGCAGACAATGGGATCAAGTAGGTCTAGCTTCCTTAGACCACTTGGTATGTTGCGTTTGCCATAGGGGTGTAATTGGGCACATTGGAGGAGGGCGTTTATAGGAACCTGGATTAATTTGTGGAGTAGCCGAAGAAGAAGGGTCTTGGGAAATGAGGCCCAGGCATAAGAAAAGATGTTCACCCTCCTGGATGGTTGAGAAGCCATGTGTTTTATTCCGATGGATAAAGTTCAATTTGAAAGGGAATGTCCACAAGGATTTCATAGACTTCTGGGATAAGACCAGCAGGAGTGGTTTAAGAGAGTGTCGTTGTTAGATAGTCACAGGTGAAATGTCGGCAAACACCTGGACTTTGTGACCTTGAATGGAGAGCTGGGCCATCTCCCTGGATCTTCGCATGATGTCCTCCTTTACACTATAGTAGTGCGATTTGATGATAATGTCCATGGGCAGGTTGTCCGCCCTAGGTGGTTGTAGGGCTCTGTGGGCTCTGTCTAGTTCCATGCGGTGGTCTTGGATGTCAGGGATAAGTTCTTTGATAAGGGAGCGGACTGCCTCTGGGGCATCTTTAAAGGATTCCAGAATACCTCTAATTCTGAAATTGTAGCGCCTGGAACGGTTTTCCAGGTCATCGATTTTCCCTAGAGCGGATTCTAATTGTCCTGAATACGAGCTGTATTTTGATTAGCTCTTGCAATTGTAAGCTCTGTTTTTTGTTCAATTGATTCTATTCTTGCACCAAGGTTATGTATATGAGCTTGGAGAACAGAAGTTATTTGAATAGCATTTTGAGACAATCCTCTGGCAAGCATTTTGCAGGAGGCCATGAGGGAGGAGATGTCTGTGGAGAAAACAGCAGGGGAGGGAGTGTGCCCTGGTGACGCTGCAGGATTGCAGTTTAGGCCTCCCATAGTAGTTAGTAATATGTCCCCCAAAGTTCTCTCAATGAGAGATGCTGTTGATGCTGGGGAGGCCATAGGGGCCCCTGGGGTACTCACTGTGGTACTTCCATAAGCACAGTCTCTTTGTGGAAGAGGCTCAGAGCTTGCCTCCATGCCCTCTCCCTCTGTGTCAGCCTCGTGGAGCTCACCGGATGGCATCTTTGGAAACTCCAGCAGTTCAGGATCATCGTCCATCTGATGGGATAAGTCCCTCTTGGCACCCCCTTTTGACATGTGGGGGATCCCTGGGTTTTCCGCTGGTGCTGTGGAACAGTGTGCAGCTGTTAACTTATTAGCCGTAGCTTGTGGCGGGCAGCCGGAGCGGGACAGAGCTGAGGGATCAGGCGGCCATCTCCGGGAGTTCCGCGCACCTCCCACGCAGCTTTTATTTTATGACTGCCTACCTTATTTACTGAGCTGCTATAATCGAAGGGCAGTACAACCCCCCCCCCCCCCCAATGACGCCATTTTGGGAGTATGGGGATACCACATGTGTGAGACTTTTTGGGAGCCTAGCCGTGCACGGGACCCCAAAAACCAATCACCACCTTCAGGATTCCTAAAGGTGAAAACTTATGCCTTCACCCCATACTACCTACCACAGTTTTGGAGGCCATGAAATGCCCAAATAGCAACCCCCCCAAATTACCCCATTTTAAATAGTAGACAGACACCCCAAGCTATTTGCTGAGAGGCATGTTGAGTCCATGGAATATTTTATTTTTTTGTCATAAGTGATTGAAAAATTACAAAAAAAAAATACACAAAGTTGTCACTGAAATTATATATTGCTCACACTTGCCATGGGAATATGTGGAATTACATCCCAAAATGCATTCTGCTGATTCTCCTGAAGCATGGGGCCCTGAAAACCAATCACCGCCTTCAGGATTTCTAAGGGCGAAAATTGCTGATTTCACCCCACACTACTTATAACAGTTTTGGAGGCCATGAAATGCTCAGCCCCTCCCCCCTTCCCAAATGATGCTGGATCTCTCCTCAGCCCTTAAAGCTTCTGACCACACCAAGATCAGCGTGATAAGATGCTCTCCCAATTTCCCAATGGTGCTGTTTATATCCGGCAAAATTTAAGTCATGAAATGCTCATAACCTCCGGTTTCTTAGGCCATAGATATGTTTGGAGCCATTCTAGTCCTTGATCAGCTCTATGGTCAGCTGGCAGAACCACCGGCTACATTCTAGCGTTCCCCAGTGGGACAGGAGAACCCGAGAGAGCCCAAGAAAACCATGGAAGATGGCAGGGGGGACATCCCCTCCCACTGCTTGTAAAATCATATACGTAAAATATAAAAATGTATTAAATTATTATTGTATAAAAAACTTGTCACTCAAAGGAGGGACAGGTATAAAAGTTGATGTATACATATATCATAAAAAGCAATTGGAGGTCATGATACAACCATACAATACACAGATTATGCATCCAAATGTGCTGGAGTACAAGGTTTTATATTCCGTTATCCGAAGATGGAATTCGGTGCCCTACGTTTATGTTTCGGGTCCAACAAGCCCTTCATCAGGGGTATATACAGGGTGGGCCATTTATATGGATACACCTTAATAAAATGGGAATGGTTGGTGATATTAACTTCCTGTTTGTGGCACATTAGTATATGTGAGGGGGGAAACTTTTCAAGATGGGTGGTGACCATGGTGGCCATTTTGAAGTCTGCCATTTTGAATCCAACTTTTGTTTTTTCAATAGGAAGAGGGTCATGTGACACATCAAACTTATTGGGAATTTCACAAGAAAAACAATGGTGTGCTTGGTTTTAATGTAACTTTATTCTTTCATGAGTTTATACAAGGTTCTAACCACTTATAAAATGTGTTCAATGTGCTGCCCATTGTGTTGGATTGTCAATGCAACCCTCTTCTCCCACTCTTCACACACTGATAGCAACACCGCAGGAGAAATGCTAGCACAGGCTTCCAGTATCCGTAGTTTCAGGTGCTGCACATCTCGTATCTTCACAGCATATGGTTTTTTTATGGTTTTTATGGTCAGTAAAAACCAATACCGGGTGAGCTGCTCCTTCCAGGAGGTACCGCCATTCCTCCAAAGCCGACTTGATGGCCAGCAATTCCCTATCACCAACATCATAGTTCCAGCAAGATGGTGCACCACCATATTATGGGTGTCAGGTCCGAGCATTCCTAGATGAACAGTTTCCTGGAAAGTGGATTGGTCGTCGTGGGCCAGTTGAATGGCCCCCAAGGTCTCCCGATCTGACCCCCTTAGACTTTTATCTTTGGGGTCATCCGAAGGTAATTGTCTATGCTGTGAAGATACGAGATGTGCGGCACCTGAAACTACGGATACTGGAAGCCTGTGCTAGCATTTCTCCTGCGGTGTTGCTATCAGTGTGTGAAGAGTGGGAGAAGAGGGTTGCATTGACAATCCAACACAATGGGCAGCACATTGAACACATTTTGTAAGTGGTCAGAAACTTGTAAATAACTCATGAAAGAATAAAGTTACGTTAAAATCAAGCACACCATTGTTTTTCTTGAGAAATTCCCAATAAGTTTGATGTGTCACATGACCCTCTTCCTATTGAAAAAACAAAAGTTGGATTCAAAATGGCCGCCATGGTCACCACCCATCTTGAAACGTTTCCCCCCTCACATATACTAATGTGCCACAAACAGGAAGTTTATATCACCAACCATTCCCATTTTATTAAGGTGTATCCATATAAATGGCCCACCCTGTACAATGGTGATGGTATGAGGAAGGAAGGATCACACAGGAGACAACAGTAACACAGCCTTCAGTCAGAGAAAGATATTTCCAAACTGTGTGTCAAATATATGCATAAAGTCCTGACAGGGCAGAGGAGCATGTCCGAAGTCGATGGCGCTGAAGCAAAGGTGGAGGATCGTCCACCATGTTGATGCAGTTGCTGCCGGTGGGATGTGGAAGCTGACAGCCCTGGGTGGCGAGGACTAAAAAAATTGTGAAATGCATTCTCCACCGCTCCTCTCTTGACCCACAGAAGCCTCAAAAGATGTTTTCCATCACTGTAACCTACCAGAGTTGGGAAAACCGTTCGATAAACTACTCTTTAAAGTTTCCTCAAGAGATTTAATCTTCTGCACTCTGTGGGGACGGGATGATTTCTGAGACTTTCCTCTTGTAACGGTGGTCAAGGAGGGTTGCCAACCAATAGTGATCCTTCTCCTTTATGCCACGTATTCTTGTGTTCTTTCGCAGGCTTTGAAGTACGAGGGGGCCCATGCACCACAAATTTGTGGAGGCATGAGAAAAAGACTCCTCGGAGTCACTCAGGATTATAGTATCTGGAACTGCCTCCTCCCAGCCATGTACTACTACTCCCAAGGGTTCTGGGGATGGATAACCATCTCTTACCGTTTGACATATATGTTTTTCTCTGCTTCAATGCCCTCAAAACTGCCAGAATCCTCCTCCTCTCTCTCCTCTTGTATGTTCTGTGGAATAGGAACAATGGTGTCTGCATAATGTGGGCCTTGAGAGGAAAGGAAGTCCTCCTCTTCCTCTCGCTGCTCTATCTCAAGTGCCATGTTCATAATGCCACGCAGGGTCTGCTCCAGCAGGAACACAACAGGGATTGTGTCACTGATGCATGCATTGTCACAGCTCACCAATCTTGTAGCCTCCTCAAATGGGGACATACAGTGCATGCATCCTTTATGAGCAGCCATTGGCATGGGGAAAAAAGTTGCAATACTCACACAGGTACTCGTTGACGGCCCTCTGCTTCATTCCTAGCTCCAGCTGGTGTGGCGTGAACCACCTCTGGGCCTGTCCCTGCAGAGCTGCAAGAATCTCTGTTCCGGTGTGTTTCCAGTCCCCTAGACATACCAGCTAAAGCACTGCATGGCACCTTTTAGTCTAACTCATTGAATAGCCCCTTGAACGCTTAGGGAGTACTTGAGGTTTATAGGACAATTCAGCAGAGGAAGGCGAGGAGGAGGAGGGGGTAGACCTGACAAATCTCACATCATCACCAGTGGTATGGAGATGGGACACAACAAGCTGCAGCACTGAGCCCTGCCCTGCATCCTTCCGAGTTGCAAGCAGAGTTACCCAGTGTGCTGTGAACAAAATATATTGTCCCTGCCCATGCTTTCTGGACCACGTGTCAGCAGTAACATGGACTTTGCGGCTGACTGTCTTGCCCAACGATGCTACAACATTGCCTTCCACGTGATGATAGAGAGCTGGAATGGACTTACATAAAAAGAAATAGCAACTGGGAACCTGCCATTGTGGTATAGCACATTCTGCAAATTCACAGAAGGGGGCAGAATTCACCAGATGGAAAGGCAGAAGTTGTAGAGCCAGCAGCTTTGACAAGCTTGCATTTAGGCGCTGGGCATGTGGGTGGCAGTGACTATTTTTTTTTTCCCTCTGCAGCATATGGGGCAGAGACATTTTCAGGCTATAGTCTACAGCTGGTGGTGTGCTGCTGGCAGATATGCTGCAAGGACCTGGGACACCCTGCGCTATACCATCATCCCTGTCAGTGGAGGCTGCTGAGAGGTCATGAGGTATAGCGGGGGCAGACTGAGGTAAGTAAGAAGGAAAAAGAGATTGGATAGCATGGGTAACATCACTAAACAGAGGAAATGATCCCCTACCTGAGGACTGACCACGTCCACCTTTGCTTATGGACACATATGCTGCTGGCCCCCTCAAATTGCCATGGGAACATCTGCCTCTCCTTGTTGTCCTCCCAGATATGATGGGGGTGCTTATTAACAAAATGTAATAAAGATGTGGAAATGTGTACATGGATGCATTTTAATCAATGGAAAGTGGTGTTTGGTGTACTTTAACTTGAGTATTCACCACACAGACACACCCCACAGTTACACTACAATACAACTACTATGCATGTAAATATACTTCATTAAATGTACACTGACACACTGAAATATACGGTGTTAAACTTGCAGTAACACACTATACTATACTGTGTTAAATGGAAGGTAACACAGTGTAATATATCGCGTTAAACTTGTAGAAACGCACTGAACTATACTGCGTTAAACTGAAGGTAACACACTGAAATATACAGCGTTAATCTGGCAGTAATGCAAAGAACTATGCTGTGTTAAATGGAAGGTGATGTACTAAAATATGTGGCGTTAAACTTGCAGTAGCACACTGAACTATACTGCGTTAAATAGAAGGTAATGCACAGAAATATATGGCGTTAAAGTTGCAGTAATGCACTGAACTATACTGCATTAAACGGAAGGTAACACACTGAAATATGTGGCGTTAAACTTGCAGTAACGCACTGAACTAGACTGTATTAAATGGAAGGTAACACACTGAAATAAATAGTGTTAAATTTGCATTAACTCACTGAAATATATGGCATTAACCGTGCAGTAACGCACGGAAATATACGGCTTTAAACTTGCAATAACCCACTGAAATATATGGTAGTAAACTTGCAGTAACACCCTGAAATATATGGCGTTAAACGTGCAGTAACGCACTGAACTATACTGCGTTAAACTGAAGGTAACACACTGAAATAAAGGGCGTTAAATTAGCAGTAACGCAATAAAATATACTGTGTTAAATGTTACTACACTCACACTGACTGAACTATCCCTAGATTCGCACTAATGTAAAGATGAATGGCCGCTACACTCACATTGACTAAACTATCCCTAGATTCACACTAAACTGATATTCTACTCTGACAATAGAATAACAATAGCACACTATTGCACACTGTCTAGTAGCACTGAACAAAGCCCTATTCTATCTCTCTCCATGCCGATACCACACTAAAAATGGACACTATTGAAAGACTAATTTTATAGTGTGGGGCAGGATTAAGAGCAATGAGCCGTTATTGGATAGAGCCATCATGACATCGTCCAACCATGGCTCTGACAGTGCTCTGTGCCCTGATTCCATTGCTTCAGCCAATCAGGGATTTCAATGCACTGTGTGGTGGTGCAGTGCATTGTGGTCATTCGGCGGGTGAACAAATAGTCGAACGCCCCAATAATTTGGTTGTTCCCCATCCCTACTCATCATCTTCCCCACTGACAGATGAATGTAAAGAAAAGAATGCTGCCATTCCCTGGCAATACAAAAATGTCATTACAGACTCTTATCCAGGCATGCAGCCTGGCAGGTCAGGAAAGGGGAGATGAGCAAGCACCCCCCTCCTGAACCATACCAGGCCACATGCTCTCAACATGGGGGGGTGGGTGCTTTGGGGCTGGGGGCCTCTACCCCCCACCCCAAAACACCTTGTCCTCATTTTGATGGGGACAAGGGCCTCATCCCCACAACCATGGCCAGTGGTTGTGGGGGGTGTGTGGGCAGGGGGCTTATCAGAATCTGGAAACTTCCTTTAACAAGGGGCCCCCAGATCCAAGCCCCCCCATGTACCTATTCACCAAAAATAGTCAAAAAGTAATAAAAACATCACCTGGTGGCACCACCCCCCTTCTGACATCACACACCACCAGGTGACATAGCCAGGTGGCTCTGCCCTTATCTATATAGGAAATGTCAAACATAGGAGCCTGCAGTAGGCAGACGGCCTTCATGACGGCTAGAACGCCTTTTTTTTTTTTCCAGGTGCGGCGCGGGGGGGGGGGGGGCTTGAGTGATAGTTCATTTACATCGGGGGACACTGTTTTTTTTAATTTTTTAATAAAGGAATTGTCAAAAACAGTCTCTGTGTTTTTACTACTTTTTGACAAGGTGCTTTGAGGTGGGGGGGGGGGCACACCCACCTCCCTATGTTGAAGGCATATGGCCTGGTATGGTTCGGGGGTGCCTGCTCATCCCTGACCTTTCATGACCTGCAAATGCTCAAATAAGGGTTTGTTATGGATTTTCTGGTGGGCCCCATGCCGTTTTTTTGGCGTGGGGTTCCCTTAAGATCCACATCAGACCCGAAGAGCCTGGTATGGACTGGGGGGGGGCCCACGCTGTTTTTGTATTGTCAGACAATGTTGGCATTTTGTTCTTTACTTTAATCTGTCAGTGGGGAAGCCAGAAGATGACTCATTGGTTGTTAAGGACGCGGGCGGCTGGTTTCCCGGCCTGCTGATTAACAACCAGCTATTCTTCACACAGAATTCAAATCGGTCAATCGTAGAGTGGCCGGTGAGTGTATATATATACATATATACACCCTAATGCAAAGAGAAAAAACAAATGATAGCACATTTCATTTTTTTCCTGTTTTTTTGTTGTTGTTTTGTTGCCTCAATAGCAATACAGGGTTCCATCCTTTCAAAACTCTGGTGAGCAGCCTCTAGGACTACACGCCACCCATCACATAATAACATATCTCCATAGGGTTCAGCGCTGCTACTTCACAAAGATTAGAAAGGTAAACACAACAGAGGTTGCTTTAAAATTATAACTGTTTTTTTCCATCTTTTCTTAGCTTCTACAGCTTGAAATTGGTTATGAACCTGAAGATTTACCCTTTGTTGAGGTTATTGTGGGTAGAAATGCAAAATTTCTTTCATTGTTCATGTCAATGAATGGAAGTGACGATCCGCTCTGGGAAAGTGAAGTCACAGAAGGTAAAAAAATGAATTAAAGTATCTGTTAAATGAAATGTGACATTTTTACATAGAATAGGTCAGTTGCAGGTATTAATATGCTAAATAGCACAGGAGGGCATATGATTGCAGTGTAATGTATAGTGGATCAACAAAACACCATGTAACAAAATCAGTTGGCCAGTCTTTGTTAAAGTGTATTCCTTGGCAAAAGGAAGAGCACAGTGAACCATGAGAGTGGTAGCCCAAGACAGTAGCCATGCAATGGGGCTGGTGAACTCTCTGCCATACAGTTCCCAAAATGTACTGAGGAGCAAAGGGAAGGGGTGAGGCAGGTTTTAGGGCTCATTTACACTTGCTTTGACTTTAACACACATTAAAGAGCCTACCGGTTCAATATGCTTTTTTATGTGTTTTTGATGCTTCTGAGATGCTTTGGTGATGCTTCAGTGGTGTTTTTTTGAAGCTTTAATGAAGCTTGGCAAATGCCGTGTGTGTGTTGATTTATGACTTTTTTAAAGGGACCCAATAGAACACCAGCTTGGTAGCAGCTCCACTCAGTAGATCCCCAAATCATTGGTACCCTCGTTCAGCAGATCCCCAGCTTATTAGTACCCTTGTTCAGCAGATCCCCTGCTCAGTAGTACTCCCAACTCTGCTGATCCCTGCTCAGTGGTAGCCCCCTGCTCTGCTGAACCCCCACTCAGTAGTAACCCCCCGCTCTGCTGATCCTCTAGTTTGCTGATCCTTCTCTCTCTGGTCTCCACTTATATTGATCCCACACTGTGCACTACATGTGACATTGCTAGTCTCTCCTGCTCTGGTCCCCCTCACCCACTGCTTAGTCTTCTTTCTCCGGTCCCCGCTCACTTTCTGCTAAGCATTCCCATGTTGCACATCATGTATGCCGTCTGCTAATTGCTCCTCTCCAGGCCAGACCCCTGCTCACCTTCCTGCTACTCCACGCTGCACACAAGATGTGACATCTGCATCAGACACTCCCAGAATATACTGTATACACATGAACCGGAAGTGGTGGCTGATGATGTCTTTCTGGTTTGCTTGTTGGTTTACCAGTGCATCCTGGGATATCTCATACCTGCAGAACCTCCAAAACAAAGTGAAGCTAAAGCGGAATAAAAGCCTTTCAAAATCTGCAGGTGCTGTAAGCGAGCATTGTCATAGACTTTTATGGAGGTTTTGAAGATGCTTTGAAGCACAAAGAAAGCAACATTGGGTATCATTTTTGAAGCCAGCCAAACACAACATGTAAACAGGACTGTAAGCTTATCATTTTATTTAGTGACAGGAGCTTCTATTTACTTTAAAAGCACTTTAAAAATGCATGTAAATGTCTAAAACATGAAATAAAATCACTATCTTGGTGCCAGGGACTCAGGGAGAACACATCTGTAGCTAGGGTAAGTGGTTGCCAAGCCAGGCTGTAAGAAATTGGTCAGGGGGCAAGAAATGAGAGAGAAAGAAACGCCCTTCTTGCACAATACAGACTGCTGTGATTGAACTGCACCATTGCCGCTGAGGGACTGAAGAGATCTTTCACCTGCAGCTTCCCTCAGTAAGTCTACAGAGGAACCTCTGAGTGATAGAGAGAGAGCAGGGTGCCCCAGTTCTACTGCAAGCATCCAGCTGATTTGCAGGGACTGGTGAGAGGACTAATTTCCCACTATATGCTTTTAGCAGGACCTGAGCTATTTAAGGCAGGACATTAAGCATACCAAATTGCGTCTGTACTTTACCTACCCTGCAGTTATACTCCCCCCCCCCCCTTTTAAATACTGCTTTTGTGCCATATTTATTCCATCCTACACTGCATGCTGGTTAATTGGGACTAACAATAGGTGCACGTTCACTTATTAATGGGCCCAACAATAGCCAGCAGAAGAACCACTCAAGGGGATGCCCCATCCCATTGAATCCCCCTACATAACTCTTCTTTTTCTCTTTCTATTGCTACCATTTTCCCACAGACAGTGCATACCAGTTAGTATAGGCCTAGTATGACTGCCATTGGTTCACTCTGGCAATATAGTCCTGTATTTGGTAGTCTAAGTTTCATTACTGTCCACTGCTACACCTACGGTGTTGTCACCACTGTTAACGCTGATCTGGGCAATAAATGTTTCTTGATACTTATTCCTTACCACTCATCATTCTGTATGCTAAGAGTGTCACTACCATTGTTGATTCAACCCTATTTTTGCTTCATTATCAACTTTATTTAGTGACAATATATTGAGTTGTTTACTGACTTGTTTAACCACTTCCAGACCGCCTACTGTATATATACGTCATGACTTTGATGTTACATACCATGGTTATTGCCTCAGATAGCTGCCATAACTCTGGTATATTTTTATACAGTAGGCAATCCTCTTTCAGATAAAAGTGGTCCTAGTGGCAGATTCGCCGTGGGATCACTTTTATGGGCGGTGGGTGAGGTGACCCCCTTCCGCCGCTTACCGGTCATTTTCCCCACTTACTGGAACCATCGTGTTGGCGAAAGGGATCCAACCTTTTGGACTGATTGGAAGCTGAGTGAGGGCAAGATGGCCGACCACTTGACTCTATGCCCTTGGAGGGCCAGAGTGACGTCAAACGTCACTTCCGCCCTCCAGCCTTAAAGCACACATTTTTTTTGCATATAAGTAAAGAGACTTTTTTTTTGCTTTTAAGTGTAGATGTGAGATCTAAGGTCTTTTTGACCAGACCTCCTCTGTAACTCTAAACCAGTAACCTGTAAAAAAATTAAAATTGTGGCCTATGGAGATTTTTAAGTCATTTTTTCATAGTTTGTAACCATTCCACAAACGTGCGCAATTTTAAAGCCTGACATGTTAGGTATCATTTTAGGTGTCAATTTACTCAGCATAGCATCATCTTTCACATTATACAAAAAAATTGGGCTAACTTTAATGTTTTCTTATTTTTTAATTCAAAAACGTGTATGCGTTTGTAAGGCCACTGCGCAAATACAGTGTGACAAAGTATTGCAATGATCTCCATTTTATTCACTAGGGTCTATGCTAAAAGAAAATTATAATGTTTGGGGGTTCTAAGTAATTTTCTAGCAGAAAATACTGATTTTAACTTGTAAACAACAAATGTCAGAAATAGGTCTGATCTGTAAATGATGCCTGTTTCTTGACAAAGTATTAATGCTCATTGCCAAGTACTACTTCTAGTGAGTTTCTGTGTCATTGCATGACCATACTTTCAACCCAGTGTGTCAGAGGAGCTGAGGTTCTTCCGGAGATTGAGGTAAAGAACAAGAGACCCATTCTATCCAGTGGCTCCTTCGAGGGAAGAGCTACATATGGAGGCTCACCTGAGATCCCTTCACTCTGAATGCCAGTAACCTAGAGAATGAGCCAAAAAAAGTCAATATGTGCCAAAAGCAAAATGGCTGCCTTGTACTATGCATATTGCTTGATTTGCTGGGAGAAAAATGGACTGAGAAGCAGATTCATCAAGCGGTGAAAGTAGTAACTCCTGAGCAGAGGGTGTTTGTTTTAGACCTTAAAGTGAATCCAGCTGTTGCTTGCACCTACATGTTGTTAGATCGGAGAAGAGATGTTCCTGTTCCGTTCCAGGGAGACAGTGTTCACCGTTTTTAAAGTGTCAAATGCTAACCATGAGAGCATGGGCGTCCGCAGAACTTTTTCCAGGGGGGGGGGGGGGCATAATTTCAAGGTCAACCATGCTC
>BLSH010455632.1:1038185-1055427 GCA_018402905.1 Glandirana rugosa | reverse complement strand
GCCTCTCACCCTTATACCCCATTATATGGGAACCCCCCCTTTTTTACCCCCCCTTCTTCATGTTTTTGCATTTTTGTATCCCTTATTAATTGAATAAAACAAAGGATACATTTAAAATTACTACACTATGGAGTCCTCTCTGCTTTATATCAACCTATAATACGGAGGAAACGCACCCCGGGCTGATTCCACGTCCATAAGAAGGAACATCAACACAACAAGGCAAAGGAACCCTCACAGCCGACACCAAAGACCACAGGACCAGGAACCCAGGATTAAACAAAGATAGGCACGCCGCCCCTGCAGGGGCAGTGCCCTATGGTAAGGAGACAACCAAAGGGGGAGCACGAGTGAACACACATCTCTTGTCACAAATAATTTAGGAAGAATATCAACCTCACTGAAAACACTTGAAGTCACGGATTTATCTATACGAACTGTGTTTCTATGATGATTATTGCCAGGATCTACTAATGAACTAATTAACCAAAAAGGAGACTATGCATATTGATTGTACAGGGTTGAACAAAAAGCATACTAATATAGAATAAGGTCATTGGATAGTATAACTGTCAACGCAATATTGGTGGATTTATAATTTATCTGGTAATACTAGCACATTAATACCAGCACATGCACAACAAAAATTATTTTATTAAGCACCAAGCAGCACACAGAACGCAAGAGCACCTTTAAATTTGTTTTACCCGTTTATTATATGTTTTACATTATCAACTTGGTATATTAAGGAATTTACACTTTTTACGATTTATTTAAATGACACATATGCACACAGTATGCAAGAGCACTTCTAAATTTGTTTTATCCGTTTATTATATTATATATTTTATCAACGTGGTATATTAAGGAATTTTTTTATGAATGACACATATGCACTTTATTAAATAATTAGAAACACTACACCAATAGAACATATGAGCACAGCACAGCAGGGATACCTTTATCTCCCTGTGCTTAGACAGCGCCATCTCCAAGCACCACCCCTATCAATCACTTATCCCACCCACGGGAGGGAATTTTTGGAGGGCAGCAGTCTATTATCAAAAACCATAAGCGCGGTACACCCCCACATTTCACTCATGGTACAGGAGACAGTCAGAGACTGCAGACATGGTACAGGAGACGGTCAGAGACTGCGGACATAGTACAGGATACGGTCAGAGACTGCGAACATAGTACAGGAGATGGTCAGAGACTGCAAACATAGTACAGGATACGGTCAGAGACTGCGGACATGGAATAGGAGACAGTCAGAGACTGCATACATAGCACAGGAGACAGTCAGAGACTGCAGACATAGTACAGGAGACAGTCAGAGACTGCGGACATGGTACAGGAAACGGTTAGAGACTGCATACATGGCCCAAGAGACTGTCAGAAACTGCATACATGGCTCAAGAGGATAAGGACCTAGTGGGCAACCCCTGATCTGATCCCTGATTCCAGGGGGGGCAATTGCCCCCCCTTGCCCCTACCTGCGGACGCCCATGCATGAGAGCCCTATCATACTGTTACATACTCTGTCAGGGACTGAAGCAAACACCGTGGGCCTAGAACTCACACCAGGGCTACCTCCTGCTTTCTTCTTTACAGACGTAAGGAAGTTGGCGGAGAATTGTGTTAAGAACAGATCTGCCCCCATCAATCCTGGATAATGGAAATTATGGTTTGTCTCCAGAAGAACCACAGTCCCATCTGGAGAATAAGACTTTGAAATCTGGATGGACCAAGCTTCACAAGCACTAGAAGAGTGAGACATCCCAGAGGCTTTATATAAACAGAGACTTAGCGAAAATCTCAGAAGTCGAACCACCAACCTCATGTAATCCCAGGACCCCAATGGAGCCAATAATGCCTAAGTTGCAGACACAAGTGGCACAGGCACAATTAAAGATGCGGCAAACTATGATGCAAGTAAAGGAGGCCTATGCATGCAAGTCTCTGACAGACATGAAACAGGCCATGTCCACTCCACCAAAGGAGACACCTCACTGTCCCCATGGGGAAGATGTTACCATTGTGGGGAATATATATGTGCAATTTGTTTTTCATTTAGATTTGTTTTCCGGACAAAAACGTCATTTTTGGAGATTCAGATGTATCTGAATTTCTGAATGGACATAGAAAGGAATGGCAATGAATCAGAAAAAAAGTTATAACAAAAATAACAAATGCATTTGTTCCATTCGGATGATGTCACATTTTCAAATTCAATTGATAATATAAGGAATGGTCCGAATCTATTGTAAATAGCTGTTTGTTAAGGAGCGCATAGGCTGCCGTGTCCTTAACAGCTATGACTTTTCTCCTGTTAGTGGGTGTCACGATGATGCAGGTGTGAGCCCACGGATGAGCAGGTGACATGGGATCCCCCAGGGCGTGGATTCTAAGGGCCAGTCGGTATTCTGCCAGGGACCCCCTCACGGGAGTTTGGACCCAGGTCACGACCCCCAGGTTCACCCTGCTCGCAAAGAGAGTACTCAAAGACACAGTGCAGGCACGGATGGATGGAGGAAGCAAAAGAAGAGCCGGATAAAGAGCCAAGGTCAGGGCAGTAAACAGACAAACATAATCAGGGGAATAAGCCAAGTCGGTACACAAGAGATCTGTCCACGAGAAGTCAGGTAAGGAATATAGCACAGAAGGAGCTCCGGAACAAGTGTTGCTCAAGCAACCAGAAACTGGTCTGAGTGGGATTTAAATAGGGAGACACATGGGCGGCTGGACCGGAAGGAAGGCATATAAACCAGCAGGTGAAGCTGGTGACGCCCATAGCTGCTGAATCAGTGCAGCCAGAGCAGGCATCCCATGGAGATGAAAGATCTCCTTGATGAAGGTCGTGGCAATACTGGTAGCTGTAGGTAGGCCTGGGAGGGCAATCAAGTGACACATTTTGGAGAACCGATCCACCACTACCCAAATGACCATAGAACCGGCTGAGGGAGGCAGATCAGAGATAAAATCCATGGAAATACAATGCCAAGGTGTTTCTGGAACTGGTAAAGGTAGAAGCAGCCCAGCTGGGGTGGATGAGGAAGACTTTGATTGTACACAAACCGTACAAGTTTGGACGTACTCCTTAGCATTCTTCCGAAGAGAGGGCCACCAGTAGTGACGCTGAAGAAGGCTACAGGTACGATGTACACCAGGATGTCCAAAGAACTTGGAGTCATGAGCCCAGGCAAGGAGTTTGGGACAAAGTGTGGGCACCACAAATGTTCTACCTGGAGGAGGCTGCGTGGGCAAGAGTTGAGTAGTGGCTAAAATTTGGTGCGGAGGGATGATGGGACCAGGATCTAGGTGATTCACAGAGTCATTGACATTGAACGATCTGGACAAGGCATCTGCATGAACATTTTTGGCACCAGCATGAAAGGTAATATTGAAGCTGAACCATGCAAAAAAGAGAGCCCAGCAAGCTTGTCGTGGGTTCAGGCATTTAGCAGATTGTAAATATCGCAGATTTTTATGATCAGTATAGATGGTGATGCAGTGGGGGGAGCCCTCCAGCAGATAAAAAAAAAAAAAGATACATATTTGGGGGAACACCCTACCAAACGCATGGTGCTGCTTGTAAGACAAATAGACAAAAAAAATGCACATTACCGCACACACATACTTACTCCTGCCAGGCTGTTTAAAAGTATCTAAACGTATATAGCAAAAATGCAAAAATACGGGGTTTGGTCACACTGAATGGCCATTAAGTGCTTAAGCCATGGGGTGAGTCCTCTGGTCTCCCATAAAGAGAAGTGTTTGCTTCCATGGTTTAAGAGATAGGATCATTCACTCTAAGGTTAGTGTAGGAACCCACTGTTAAAACGGGATACTTTGCAGCAGCCAGTGGGCTTAAGCACTTCATGGCCATTCAGTGTGACCAAACTCCCGTATTTTTGCATTTTTGCTACATACGTTTAGATGCTTTTAAACGGCCTGGCAGGAGTAAGTGTCATGTGTGCTCTGTAATATGCATTTTTTTGTCTATTGGTCTTACAAACAGCACCCTGCGTTTGGTAGGGTGTCCCCCCCAAATATGTATCTTTTTGTATGTTGAGGTTCTGACCAGACCTTTTGGGCTGGTGAACCCCATCCTCCTTAATTACCCCCAACCAGTGTCCCTCTAGCAGATGTTGCCATTCTTGGAGAGCTAGCTTAATAGCCAATAGCTCACGGTCCCCAATGGCATGGTTCTTTTCTGCATCTGACTTGCCCTTCTGAGCTTGCAGTAGGACGGCAGCGACTCCTACTGAAGAGGCATCAACCTCCATAGAAAAGGGTTTTGTAATGTCCGGACGCAGTAGAATAGGGGCGGAGAGGAAGGCTGCCTTGAGTTTCTGGAAAGCATCCATGGCTTCAGGGGACCAGGACCTGGCACTGACACCCTTATGGGTAAGTGATGTAATAGGAGCCACCAAAGTAGAATAGTTATGAATGAATTGGTGATAGTAATTGGTGAAGCCCAAAAAGCGCTGGGTGGCTTTAAGACCAGAGGGCTACGGCCATTCAGAGTTGGCCCGAAGTTTGGCTGGATCCATGAGAAGTCCCTGATATGTGATTATGTTGCCCAGGAATGGAACTTGTGTTTGTTCAAATAGGCACTTCTACAACTTAGCATAGAGGCAATTGTCCCCCAGTCGCTGCAGCACAGCTTTCACATGGAGACGATGGGTGTGCAAGTCTGGAGAGAAAATAAGAATATCATCCAGATACTGTATACAATAATGCACACATAAAAAAGGTCACGGAAGATCTAATTAACAAAGTTTTGGAAGACCGCTAGGGCATTACAAATGCCAAAGGGCATCACGAGATATTCATAATGTCCGTCCCTGGTGTTAAAGGTGGTCTTCCACTCGTCTCCTTCACTGATTTTTATTAAATTGTAAGCCCCTCTAAGATCCAATTTAGTGAAAACCTGAGAACCCCGCAGTCTGTCAAAGAGTTCCAAAATCAAAGGGAGAGGGTATCGGTTGTTCACAGTGATGGTGTTAAGGCCCCTGTAATCGATGCATGGACAGAGTGAACCATCTTTTTTGCCTACAAAGAAAAACCTGGCCCCAGCCGGTGAGTTGGATTTCCTGATGAAACCCTTTTGCAAGTTTTCCTGAATGTATTCAGACATGGCTTGTGTTTCTAGGATAGAGAGAGACTCGGCCTCGGGGAGGAGAGGTTCTTGGTAACAGATCGATGGAGCAGTCATAGTCTCTGTCAGAGCGGTCGGCAGACAAACGTAATCAGGGGAACAAGCCAAGTCAGTACACAAGAGATCTGTCCACGAGAAGTCAGGTAAGGAATATAGCACGGAAGGAGCTCAGGAACAAATGTTGCTCAAGCAACCAGAAACTGGTCTGAGTGGGATTTAAATAGGGAGACACATGGGAGGCTGGACAGGAAGTAGCAGGAAGGAAGGCATATAAACCAGCAGGTGAAGCCTGTGATGCCCATAGCTGCTGAGTCAGTGCAGCCATAGCACAGCACAAGCTTGTGGGACCACATGTGTCAGCAGACCTACAGCAGCAAAGGTAAAAAACATATGCAACCAGTAAGACACAGATCAGCTCCGCAGCGGATCTGTGACAGTGGGATTACCCACTGACAACAGAATGTAAACAAAAAAAGTACAGGTTGCAAAAAAATGTTTAAAAAAGTAGCGTGGGGATTCACCCCAATCCTTACCAGGCCCGCATTGGTATGGTCTGGTCTTGATTTTGAAGGGAACCCCATGCCAAAATGTTACACACACAATTCAGACAAACTGTACTTTTTTTTCTACCCCTCTACATCCCCTCTCTATCTCTTGTGGGCCTGGTGTATAATGGTGTGCCCTGTATGGCTCCTTCAGACTTCTCCATTTCTCCCCTGCTGGTGATAATTAGGATTGGGGAGAAATTTCCTCTATTATTGCGCCTGAGTCTGCCCCTATATGGTCTTGTAGTAGGGTACACTCTGTTATATCTGGAGGTATCATCTTTCATGTACAGTTTATTCCTCTAATGGTGCAAATCTATTGGATGTAAAGACTCCAAATTGGGATGTGCCATTTGTTCTTTTACCATAATCTACTTGTTGAGTTCTATAGTGATCTCGGTTTCATTGGCCTATCTAGGTGGTGTCTGGGGGTGATTAGACCTCTAACTTCCAGAAAAAAAATTCCCATTTCCTGTGGTAATTTCTTTACTAAACATTTCTCTGATGTCATGGGGAATGACCTCTCTGTCCACAGAAAATTATTTAGACGCTAGGTTACCTTGGTCTACCTGCCATTTATATAGTAAAACTTTAATTTTTTGTAATCTTTATCCCTCTGATATTTCATCTTTTTTGTTTGTTTTCATTGTCACATTTTGTAAGGAGGTTCTGTGGTATTTATGTTCTATCTGTATTATGTTGTGTATCAGCATGCGGTATCTGCGTTCCTTTCTATAACTGCAGGTTTCGTTTTTCTTCTGTTAATGATCATAGTCATCAACTTTTTTCCATAAACACTTTTTATTGAGGTTTTCACAGGTGATACCGTCAACATAGACAAAATGCAGCATGTACAAATATGGAGAAAGTCAAGAACTGCAGAAAGACAAGATCGCAATAAGACTTTGTACATCTTGGGTTCTCAAAATGTTACATAATTCGAGAAACTAATATAATCAGAGGACTAGTGGGGATTTTGGTTTATCTGTAGTACAGTAGACACACAGTACAGTACATTAGTCACACATAGCTTTTCAAGCAATCGGACTACTTTTAAGTGTAGCCTAATAGATCTACTTAAGGCTTTCTGCTTAGGAGGTTGTATAGCTAGTCATTTATTTTCTAGGGTAGTCTTGTACAAAGGTGTCTCTAAGTGGGGGTCCAGATTACAAGTCTGTCTAGCGTCCCAAAGGACCAGAGAGGGCTTAATTTGGAATTAGGGGCAAGGGGGGGATGGGGGGAGACAAGAGCTAGGCGGAGTCATAACATGTGGAGGGTGCTATGGGTCAGATTCGGGGTAAGTACGGGAGAGGGGGTGATGGTCTCACCGGCTACCCTCTCCCTCTAGAGCCCCCCAGCTAGGGTAGGAGAAACCAGCTACCAGTTGATTTCAGATCGATTATAGCTTCAGGGTGAGTAAGTCTTGATGAAGCTGCAAGTTTCTGAAGGTGTTCCATGTCTCCCAGGCCATAGTGTATTGCGTAAGTTTGTCTAAGGTAATAAAGGTCAGCTCCTCCATCTCCGCTACCCAGTTGATTCTACGGAACCATTCGGCTATCGAGGGCGGAGTTGCGGATCTCCAATAAACTGGAACGCACATACTGGCGGCGTTTATGAGGTGCATAGCCAGCGATTTGTAATATCGTCTCTTAGAAATCTTAGTCAAGTGCAGCAGATATTGTCCTGGAGTGAAGTCCAGAGGGAGGGAGGTCACCTTCGTTATTACTTTGTGAACTTTTTGCCAGTAAGGTTGCAAAGCCTTGCAGTTCCACCATATATGGAGGAAGTTGCCCTTCTCCTTACCGCATCTCCAGCATTGGTCAGAGATCATGGGAGAGAACTTGTGCACAATGGCAGGGGTTCTATACCAGCGTGTCTTAAGTTTATATTCGTTCTCCTGTATGGAGACGTTCAGAGATTCCTTGTGAATGTACAGGTTGATCCGTTCCCAGTTGTCTTTGTCTATCTCTGTTTCCAAGACAGTTTCCCAGCAGGCGCGTTCCGCATACAAGGAAGAGATTATGTGGCTTTGGAGAGATTGGCTGGTGCAGAGGGACTCAAAGAGCTTGACGTTTCTTGTGAGATCCCCCTTGCGGCGAGATCAGTTAAAAAGTGTCTAATTTGCATGTAGGGCCAAAAAGGGAACTGGCCTGTGTCCGATTGTTCCGCTAGCTCCGATTGCTTCAAGAGCCGACCCCTGATGAAAAAGTGCTTAGCTAGGATTTCCCTGTGTGGTCACTCCACCTGACGGAATTTCGTAGAGAGACCCAGCATTGTCCCTAATGGGTGTAATTGAGCTGACAAGGGCTGAAACAGAATACATGGGGCAGGTTCTATCAAATGCTTGAAGGGTAGCTCCAATAATTGGGTGATCCGTGGCCGAAGGGGGGAGGAGTTTCCCTTGAACCCAGGGGGCCGAACACAAGGCTGTTCCTGCCACTAGGTTTTCCAGGAGCACCCAGCTTTTGCATCAGGAATGGATTTTCCAGTCGACAATTCGGGCTAGGTGTGTTGCCCAGTAGTAGCGCTGGATGTCAGGTAAACCAATCCCCCCGGGTCTTAGGTATAGTCATCAACTTTATAACACACTGCTTGAACAACTGATACAGCTCATCCATATATTCCTTGTCTTTGATACCGTCATTGGGACTGATATCCCACCTCAACCCTCTAGGTGTAATATCCTCCCTGATATAAGTTCTCTGGCCACTTGGTGGGCCCCTTGCCCATAGTCCAATCCAAGTGGATGGGGTTTATACTGGACATGGGGGCACAAGTGACATTTCTGTATTGGTACTTTTGCGACCAGTATTTTAAACACATACCCCAACAGAAGTTGGAACACTTGGAAATATGGGGTATCGGAACACAGAAACTCCTCTACAATGGGTATCCCCCAATCAATACTGACATTTGGCCCTTCTGTAGTCGGGAAAATGAAGGTATTAATACTCTGGCACTCCAAGGAGAAAATAGGAGATAGGATAATGCTCTTTTCAGAAGACCTAATGCTTGGGACATTTCTCCAAAAACCAGGACTCAACTAACTCCAGAAGGGATACAAGCCCGGTGCCAAGGGACAGAACATTGTGCCAAAGGGGTGACAGGAGCTGAAGTTGTCAGGGTTACCACTGCTGGCATCCCCAAATATTACTATGACCTCTCCCGAATAGGAGATGAAGGTCTGCACAGGTTGTCCAAGAAGGATCTAAGGAAAGGCCAACATGATCCCCTGCTGTAATCAAATACTGAAGGCTCTAGAGAATCAAAACCCAGATGCTACTAACAGATACTCTGAAAGAAGCATGATTAGTCCACAGGAAGTGGAACTGGTTGCAGTTGAGAGATGGGGTGGCTTACCAAAGTGGTCTCTTAAACAATCCTGAAGAAAGATGGCAGCTGTTCTACCAGAAAAACAGAGAGATTGTAGCAATGACTTTACATGATGAGCATGGCCATAAAGAAACAGAGAGGACTTTGAAGCTAGTCAGAGACCACTTTTATGGGCCTTTTATGGGAGCTGAGGTTGAAAGCTGCTGCTGTTCTTGCTTAAAATGTATTCTCTGTAGGACTTTAACAACCAGAACCACCCATATGGGTCCCCTCCAATGTCAAGGACTGGAATTGGTTTGCATTCATTTCTTGTGTCTAGAACCTGACTTGAGTGGGCAAGGGAATGTCCTTATGGTAACTGGCCACTATATTTCAGACCAAAGATCAACAAGCCTGAACAATAGCCAAAGTTCTTGTGGAAACGTTTTTTGCATTAAGATTAGGGGCCAGGCGCATGAATTAGGGAGGCGGCACCCTAGCGCCCCGTATGGACAGGCCGCCACAGTTGGTGATAAGGGGCAACCTTGGCGTGTACCATTAGATGTATCAAAGGAGGTGGAGAGCATACCAGATACAAAGACCTGGGCAGAAGGCTTTGTATACAGGGCCATAATGGCTGAATAGATTGGACCGATAAATCCAAAGGCTGTTAGAATTTGAGCCAAATATTCACAGTGGATTCTATCAAACTCTTTCTCTGCATCCAAAGCTAGGAGCAGAGAAGGTGTTTTCAGTTTATTTCAGGCTAAATGAATGACATTCACCAAACGACGAGTGGCGTCAGCCGTTTGATGGCCTTTTGTAAATCCAAATTGATCTGGGTGTATGATAGAAGGTAGTATGTCGACCAGTCTGAAGGCTATAAGTTTGTCATACATTTTCAGATCATTGTTCAAGAGAGAAATTGGGCGGAAACTTTGAGGGGTAGTAGGATCTTTCCCCGGCTTTGGTAACGTTATAATCATTGCTTTCAGCATTTCAGATGGGAAACAGGAAGAAGCAACAGATGAGTTATTGACTCTTTCAAGATAAGGAGTTAGAATATGTTTAAAGATTTAAAATATTCCCCTGTAAAGCCATCTGGGCCTGGGCATTTATTGTTAAGTAGGGAGTCCACCACTTTGCTGATTTCAAGGGTTGTGAATGGTGCATTTAACGAATGGTAGTGGTAGTGTCTAGATTTGGATTCAGGGCAGGGGCGTAATTACAAGAGATGCAGGGGTTGTGATTGCAACCGGGCCCCATGCTCCAGGGGGCCTGTGTGCCTCCCTTGTACACCTGGATAGGAGGGAGGGCGGGGTGGCATTTAGAGGAACCAATCTCCTCCATTTTCCTCCTAATAAAGGAGATTGGTTCCTCTCTATGCTGCCCCCGCCGCCACTCATATCCAGTTTACTTGTCTTCTGCTGTTCCCAGGGTCCCTGTGTGCTTCCCTGGTCCCCTCCACAAAGCTGCTGTCTCCCCCCCTCTCTCCTGCCAGCTGCTGTAGAAGATGTGTTATGATTTAGAGATGGGAACGGGTCGGTAAATTTGTAATTTAGCGGCTCCTTCATTTTCTGAATGGACGGAGTCAGTGATAGCTACAAATTGGTTCATTCATAACTGACGCATAGTAAACTGTTTTTACTATACTTCCATTTCTGAATTAATGGGAGGCTTGGTACTCAACTATTCCTGTCCATTCATTCTGTGCAGCTGAGGCTACACAGATGGAGGTTGAGGACCGAGGTTTGTTTAGACCCCTGATACCTCATCAAAGCCCCCCAACAGAGCTCCTAAAAAATATATAAAAAATAATAAAATAAAATTGTAAAAGACATAAAATGAAATGGTCAAAAAATAACAAAATAAAAATTAAAAACCACTGACACCAGTGAGGGAACTATCAGGATTGCAAAGGTTGCAATTGCGACCGGGCCCTGGCATTTCACCACCATGAGGAGGGCCAAAGATGGCAGTAAGGGGCTCGCTGCAGAACTTGAAAGGGTGCCGCTGCGGGACCATAATAAAGGGACTCACAATGGGAGTAAAGGGCCCCAGGATCTGCGAAGAGGGAAGGCCCTGGCAAGGGGTCAGGGGGGCCCTTCATAATTTCTTGCACCGGGGCCCTGAAGGTCCTAGTTATGCCTCTGATTCAGGGTAATGTTGAAGTCTCCGCAAACCAACAAGCTTTTTTGCTGCAGCTTACGGATCTTCTGGAACAGCTTGCGGATGTATCAGATCTGGTGTGTGTTTGGAACAAAAATGTTGGCCAGAGTGTAAGTGAAGGAGCCAATGTCACACATTACAATCAGATAGTGACCTTTGGGGTCTCAGATCTGCTTATGGAGCTTGAAGGATACTGTATCTCTGATAGCTAACAAGACGCCTCGTTTCTTGGTGTCAGCGTTGGCTGTGAAAATATGTGGGAAGCTGCGGTGGGAGCATGTTGGAGGATCTTGATCACAGAAGTATGTCTCCTGGATGCAAAGCACATTGCATTTGTATTGTATGGCCTTTTTCCAAAGTGACCTGCATTTGGCTGGGTGATTTAAACCCTTAGCATTGATAGTCAGAAATGTCACACCCGTGGTGGAAAAATAGTATATGGGGTTTCAAGTAGCTTGTATAGACAGTACTCGCTGTGCATGTGTGATGCTTCCAACACAAATCCAATGGTGAAGAGATCCAATATGCTTCCCTCCAATATCCACCGCAGCAGCGGAAGGTACAGTCCATATGGTAGGCCAGGGCTGAGACTCTTGACTGTGGAACAGAGATGAAAAAACTGAAAAAAAGATCAACATGTTTAAAAAAAGAATAAAGAGTCACCAAAGAACCATGCTATAAAAGGTTGGGCCATGCTGACCCAAATGCAGCAGACTGCTGCTCAGGTTTCAATGAGGGGTAAAGATTTGCCATATATATGTGCTCTGCGTTGCAGGGAGCAATTGCATGTGGCATAGTAAAGTACTCATTCCAGGGTGTGAGACCGGGAGTTTTTGGCAGTGACTAGACGCCAGTCAGAATCCACCGGTGCTGCTCCATCCGAAGAAGGTGCATCAGGATGTTCAGGAAGGATCTTCCAGGCCTTCAACAGAGACAGCCCGTTTTCCACTGAGTCTACCATGTGGGTGGAGCATTCCTTGGTGATGGTAATTTTAGTAGGGTAACCCCATCTGTAGGTAATTCTGTGTTTCCTAAGGGCTTTCGTGATCGTGTTAAGACTCTTGCATTTTTGGAGCGTGTAGGATAGGTCCGCATACAGCTGGTAGTTTGCATATTGAGCTAGAATGTGATCTTTCCAATGCTTAGCTGACATTATACGTTCTTTAACATGATAGAAATGCAATCTCAAAAATCACATATTGTGGGACTTTGTCAGGTAAATCAGCAGGTTTGGGAAGGCGGTGGATCCTATCCACTGTTAGGTCTAATTCACGGACCCTGGAAAACCTCTTATCTTTAAATTGTTTCTCCTTGACCTGTCCGCCAACTTCGTTTTAACCCAGTCCATCTCATCATCCTGTTTCTCAGGTGCATCTATCAGGTCATTAACGGTAGTGGCATATTCTCCTATTTTTGTTTCAGTGCGGCTGACTCTAGAATTGACAGTCTGCAGCTCAGTGCTGACCTTGTGCATACAGGATTCCATGCCTGCCTGAAGGGGGCTTCTAAGGGACATAAGCATATCCTTCAGGATAGTGTCCATTGCAGGCTAATTATTAGTGGGGAATGTGTCAGTGGAGTCAGGAAGTTCCTTTGTTCACCTCAGTCCTGCTGCTCAATCCATCTATCCTGAATCTGGCCTTTTCAGGGCTGCTAGACAAAGGGGTAGTGGAGAGAGGTGATTGTCCCCTCTGTGAGCTGCTGCTGTGACTGGAGCTGCTTCTCCCAGCTGCGTGCTGTGGAGAGTGTGAGGCTGAGGAGGGAGGACAAGCTGGCGCCATCTTGTTTTTTGCCATAGTCTGAGCTGTGAAGAAGGCAGTCAGCTTTTGGTGTTTACGGTCGTCTTTTCTTTTCCTGGTTATTATAGATGGGGGATCCAAGAGTCAAACCGCCACTGCGGGATGTCAGGAAGCTTCCCTGGAGAGCTGAGAATCGCTGCTGTATACCCTGCATGCAAGGAGCTCTGTATTCAAGCTGCCATGCCAATACATAGCAGGCCATGCCCTCCAACAAGTTTTTTCTCACACACAACATGACCCCATTTTGGAAAGCAAACACCCCAATGTATATTCTATTAGGCATTATGAGTGTTTTGAACATGTGATTTTTTTTCCTCAAGCTTTTGGAAAATGTGGAAAGAAAATAAAAATGTATTTTTTCACACAAAGATGTCAATTTATATGATATTTCTAACACATAGCATGCTGTAAGAAAATCTTTTAACTATGAAAATACATCAATAATATTCTCTTTATCTTTGGGTGATTGTGAGAAGAATTTCTTTAACCATAAACCAATTTCCATAGTTTGTAGGCGCTATAACTTTTGCGCAACCCAATCAAAATACGCTTATTGCGATTTTTATCGGCCTAAACTGAGGAATAAATGTGTTTTTTTATTTTTGGATATGTATTATAGCAAAAAGTTAAACAAAATGTTCTTTTTCAAAATTTTCGCCCTTTTTTTTGTTTATAGCGCAAAAAATAAAAAACGCAGAGGTGATCAAATACCACCAAAAGAAAGCTCTATTTGTGGGGAAAAAAGGACTCAAATTTCAGTTGGGTACAACGTTGCACGACTGCGCAATTGTCAGTTAAAGTGACGAATCGCAAAAAGTGCTCTGGTCCTACTGTGGGAAATCAGTAGGGGCTGAAGTGGTTAATCAATACACAGTGTTCTTGTTGGATGTTGGAAATTATGAATTTATAATATTATTTTGAATAATATTGGGCTCTGAAATATATTAAATGTATTAAATATATGTTAGTTATATTTGTGAATGTGCTTTTGGACAGAGAAACAAAGTGTTGTATGTGCAATTCTATTTCAAAACTCATGTGAAGTAATGTTAGGAGTCATGTGTGTCTCCTTATGGACTAAGACCATATAAGTAGGCATAGGTTACTTTGAAAAGAGCTGACCTAAGGTTTACAAACAGTATAAGAATTGTGACTTCGTGAAGTTAGCTAGGAAGGGAAGGAAAGAGATGAGGGTATGGAAGCCTACATTCTCGGAGACGTGACGTGAACACCTGTCAGAACTCTTCCTCCTCCTGACTGACATCTGAAGCCATACCATATCTCATCATAGACTTCATATTATGTTCGTAAGTTTGTCTGATGTTATGTTTTGAAGAATAAACCAAAAAAATATTTTTCTAATGATGTCGTTCATGCAAGAGTTCTTCGATGAAAGCTGAGAAAGGATTTTCAACATTGGAGACAATACAATAACACTAGCATGAGCACATTTCAATGGATAATTTTCTATTGATACGCAACACTCATATATACCAGTATCATTTAAAGATACACTTTGCTGATGGTAAATAAATTTATCATGAATCCAATTCACACTACAAAAAATCCCTTTATGTATTATATTAGTAGAATTGTGAAGAAAACTTCCCAAAAATTCACCATTCCTCTTCCAAGTCAATAATGAATTTTGAGGCAAGTATATCTGTGTACTACATATCAAATGCTAACTATCTCCATCCTCAAAAAGTTTTAAAGACTGAGGAGAAACATTTAATTCTGGAACAATCATATCTACCACAATAATAATAATTTTAGTCCGAATTTGAGCTAATTCTCTTGTTATTGTAAAATCCCATATTCTTACAATGTCCTATTTTTCATCCCCGATTATATTTAAATGTTCTGGATCTACAAAATGTATATAACTTTGCAATTGGTAATAAATCTCATCTTTTGTTCTTCCTACTTTTGGGGTGTGTACCTTGTTACTTGTAATACTTCCCGCCCAAATTGTTGAATCATTACCTTTTACTACTATTTCCCAGAAACCCATATCCATCATATTACATTCAAAGTTTCCGGTTTCATTATTTAGTATATAAGATCCTTGCATTTTAACAAATTGTGTTTTAGACTCTATTTTAACTCTAACTTCAATATCATTATTATGAATGAAATACAATTCCATACAACGTGTTATTCCATGACCTATGCCTACATATCCTAACAAAACTTCAGCTGTATTGATGTCAGTGTCCTTCATTATATCTCTTTTGTTTCTTAAAGCGGAGTTCCACCCTGTTAAACGTCAGCAGCTACCAAAAGTGTAGCTGCTGACTTTTAACAATCGGCCACTCACCTGTCCTTCGTTCCAGTGATGCGGCCGCCCGAGGGCTCGCTCGTCTCCCCCTCCCCTCGGCGGCGCTGGCATCACAGGTGTGGGCACCCGGCTTTTACTTCAAAGCCGGGCGCTCACTGCGTATGAGCAAGTCACGCTGCGGCTTGTGAATGGCTCGGCGCATCTTCTGGGACCTGTGATGCGTCCCAGAAGATAGCCGGGTGGGAGGGAGGGAAGGTGGACTTCCTTCTGACTCCTCAGCGCCAGGGGAGGAAGTGGACCTGGGACCCTGTGAAAACAGGGTCCACGGTCTCAAAATGACATGCCAATTATGGCATGTCAGGGGGTCACCTTCCCTTAAAGCGGAAGTTCCACTTTTGGGTGGAACTTTGCTTTAATAATGTATTAATGTCAATGTCTTTGTTGTGTGAGTCTTCAATCCTGTTAACCTCTGCATTGCTGGGAAAGTTTGTGATATATTTTACCACTGATGAAATTGTCACTAGAGAAAAGATGAGTCCTGTTCATTTTCTTTTGGTGTCACCTTTCTTTCTTTTTGGAATCCATGATTCCTCCCGATTAGATTTTTAGAAATCATTTCTGTAAAAGAAATGCAGCATCATTATCTCGGCATAAACAATTTAGGTTGATCAGTGTGTACCCACATTTTTTGTTGTCTACGTGCATTTTTCACTGAATTGAGAGGTCTTTGAACTTGTACCATTACACTTTGAGCATCCAAGATGTCAAATGGACCTTCCCAATTACTTTGCCACGGTCCACTTTTCCTGAAAGTTTCTATCATGACTTATCCTCCTTTCTCAAACCTTAAGGAATGTGGAGGAACCATCTTTTACATGCGAGTAGCTGCATGTGGCAAAATGTTATTCAGATTTATCTTGCAACATCTGTAACCATTTCGTTTTCTCAATTGCCTCTTTTGTGGCGTAGACAAAAAAAGGTTCATGGGGAATTACAAGTGGCGTTTTCCTTTCTGTAATTAATGCAAAAGGAGAATATTGTTTTGCTGAAGATGCCATACTTCTGACACTCATCAGAACAAATTGTACTGCATCTACCCAAGTATTTCCTCTGTCCAAGAACATTTTTGCAATTCTTGATTTGACAGTCCTATTCATTCTTTCCACAATACCTGCAGACTGTGGATGATATGGCACATTAAATCTCTGTTGAATTCCCAAAATTGTACACATTTCCTGCATGATTTTACTTGTAAAGTGGGATCCTCTGCCACTACTACTGAGGTTTGTTGGTATACCCCAGACTGGAAAAACATTATTAACCACTTCAATACTATGCACTTAGAACACTTTACTACCAGACCAATTTTCAGTTTTCAGTGCTGTTGCGCTTTGAATGACAATTGCGCGGTCGTGCGACGCTGTACCCAAAGTTTTTATCGTTTTGTTCCCACAAATAGAGCTTTCTTTTGGTGGTATTTGATTACCCCTGCGGTTTTTATTTTTTGCGCTACAAATAAAAAAAGACCGAAAATTTTGAAAAAAAAAATTATCTATTTTTGTCACAAAACTTTGTAAATAAGTAAATTTTCTCCATCTATTAAAAAAAAAAGTTTTAAAAGCCAGAAAAAAATAAACATCGCGTTTTTTATTTTTGGCGTCCCCATTAGTTTATGGTGGTTTTCTTTCGAGATAAACACCCTTGTTTTGCTATTTTTGAAACCCATGTCGCAGCGTGCTGGCGCGTTAACAGTAAGTTTCGCGTTGTCGTGACTTTTGACTTTTAACCAGACCATCATTTCACAAGATTCACGTATCATAACTTCACCAATTATTACAAAAAGGTCAGACCCCATATGGTTGTTTGGAGTCATCATCACCGTCTCCTAGGGTGAAATGTTCATTTTAGTACGTCCTTTACACATGTTAAAACCCTTAAGTTGTCTCTAAATTACACGGTATAGTAGGTGTCA
>BLSH010455632.1:1003384-1013842 GCA_018402905.1 Glandirana rugosa | reverse complement strand
AAAGACATTGGTGATCACTAGAACCCAAATTCTCCCCCACCTCAACATCAGACATCAGACAGTTGATCCCCATTTGTCAGTATTGGGTCAAGAATATGATCACCTCGGGTTGGGCTTTTTACTAACTGTTTTAGAGAAACTCCATTCAGTGCTTCCATTACATCCCTGCTCCTTCTTGTAATAGCAGTTTGAGAATTCCAGTTAACGTCAGGCATGTTGAAGTCGCCCATAATCAAAACCTCTCCCTTCATTGCCATTTGAGTTATCTCATCAATCAACAAGTTATCATAATCTTCACTCTGTCCTGGGGGTCTGTATACTTATTCCAATTCTAAGGGAAGATCCCTCCCTGGTTGGAAGGCAGACCCAGAGGGTTTCAAGTATTTCATTTGTCTTTTGAATTAATTTTAGTTTTATGCCATTTTTTACATATATGGCAACTCCACCTCCCCTCTTCCCTATTCTGTCCTTCCTGTATAGTGTGTACCCTGGTATAGTTATTTCCCAGTCATTTGAATCCTTGAACCATGTCTCTGTAATTGCAACAAGGTCCAAGTTATCCCTAGACATAAGAGCTGTCAGTTCACAAAGCTTGTTGCCTAAGCTACGGGCATTAGTGCACATGACATGACAAACACAACTTTCAACTGCTTCCTTTTTATTAACAGAAACTTCAACTGAAGTGACCACCTCATCAGCCCAGTCATTACCAACATGAATCCTCACATTTGTTTCAACCTGCTGGGGACAGAAACTCTCCTCAACAATTATATCTCTGTCCCCATTTCTCAGTTTAAATGCATGTCCAAAAAGTTGCTAAATTCCATACCAAGAAGCTCTGTGCCCTTGTGTGAGGGATGCAGGCCATCTCTCTTGTAAAGTTCAATGTCCGACCACCAAAACGAATAAACAAAATGAATTCTGAAAACAAATGAAACTAATCTAACTGAAGGAATTTATGTAAATAACGAATCGTAACAAAACAAAACTAAACACATTTTTTAGCTCTGCGCAGGTCTACATGCAGATAAGACAGCAAAGCATTAGTGCAACCGTTGCACTTTTATATGGCATTTGGCACCGACATTTATTGGTGTGCACATTCGTGCGCCTTGCATGGTGGGCGCTTGCGGGATCGCGCCTGCGCCTTTGCGTCCGCCCTTGAGCATTAGCAGCGCCTTGGCCGGCACGTCCCTAACATGTGGTGCTGGGCGTTGTGCTGTGTGGCATCTCCTGGGTTGGAGCTGCGTTGCCTTAGAGCAGAGATATGCAATTAGCGGACCTCCAGCTGTTGCAGAACTACAAGTCCCATCATGCCTCTCCCTCTGGGTGTCACGCTTGTAGCTGTCAGAGTCTTGCTATGCCTCATGGGATTTGTAGTTCTGCAACAACTGGAGGTCCGCTAATTGCATATCCCTGCCTTAGTGTATTGAGGAAGAAACCCCCAGGGGCTACGGAATTCTAAATGAATGGAAAGTGAATGAATGTTCTCCTCATCACACAAACTGAATGTGGTTATTTTAGGGGGGATGCATTTAGAGTCGTTCTATTTATTTCATTTGGCATTCTTTGAATTTTCTCTTTTCTTCGATTTTTGCTGTGTGTCACTATTTGTCACATAAAATGGATTTTCCTCTTTTTGGGCTTTCATTTTCTATTAGAGTCCCTCCCAATGTAAAATGATCGGATATCATTGCTCTAATTCTGAACTATGGTAGACTTCTCCATAGACCAAGAGACGAGAGTCACAAAAAATTTATACTCACCCTAAGTCGCTTGTTGCTAGGTGGTCTCTGTAATCTGCCCCTTTTAAGTCCCAGGCTCTTCTCCTCACTTCCTGCTTCGCCCGGCCTCCTGGGAGATGTGACTCATTATTTCCCAGGAGACAGTTGGCTTCCCTGTACTGTAAAATCGTGTGATTTCCAGACACAAAATTATGTGATTTAAGGCGGACCAAGATCAAGGAGTGCATGATAGTTACCCACCATGCACTTCTTTCAGGAAGAGATGCCAGGAGACCCAGGATGGGCTTCAGATGCCCTCACCTAAAATGGAAAAGTCCAGCAGTGAGAGAAACGAAATTGCGAGTAAAAAATGCATGGAATTACCAGGCGGTTTGAAAGTAAGGAAACAAAAGGTTACATCTATTTAGTATTAAAAGAGTGGATGCCAAAAAAAAGTTTTTCTGGGTGGAACTCCGCTTCAACCGGTTCCACACCACGGCAGTGTGGATGCTGAGCGTGAATCGCCGTAAAAAAGCGTCAATCTGCGGGTGGCCGCTAGGGGGCGCACGTGCGCGCCCACCGTGCTCCTAAGGAGTGTGCCCGCGGCTCGGGGCGGACCCGATGTCCGCCGGTGAGCCACGATGAGCGGCCACAGGCAAAGAATGGGGAACCGCCGATGTAAACACGGCGGTTCCCCGATCTGTTAGTAGGGGCATGGGAGACCTACCGATCGCTGTCACTGGGATCAGTTAGATCTCCTATGCCCATAACAGCCCAGCTCCCCCCACAGTAAGAACACACCCAGGGAACACAGTTAACCCCTAGGACTCCCCCTGCAGGTTAACACCTTCACTGCCAATGACATTAATACAGTAATCAGTGGACATTTAAATTTCTGATCGCTGTATAAATGTCATTGGTCCCAAAAATGTGTCAAAAATGTCCGACATGTCCGCTGCAATATCGCATTACCGATAAAAATCGCAGATCGCTGCCATTACCAGTAAAAAAAAAATAAAAAACCCCAGAGATTAATTCTCATCATCCGTGTGGCCACTTTTGCGCAAACCAATCAATAAACGCCGATTGCAATTTTTTTTTTACCAAAAATATGAGAAAGAATATAAATCGGCCAAAACCGATTAAAAAAATGTTTTTTTATATCTTTTTTTTTTTGGATTTGTATTTTAGCAAAAAGTAAGAAATTTGGGTTTTTTTGAAAAATTGTCGCTCTTCTTTTGTTTATAGCGGCGATCAGAAATGACGCAGAGGGGATCAAATACCACCAAAAGAAAGCTCTATTTGTGGGGAAAAAAGGACGCAAATTTAGTTTGGGTGCAACGTCGCATGACTGCACAATTCTCAGTTAAAGCGACGCAGCGCCGAATCGCTAAAAGTGCTCTGGTCAGGAAGGGGGTAAAACTTTCCGGGGCTGAAGTGGTTAAAGTATCAAGACACTTGTCAGGTTATATATACTGTACATATCTAAACAAGGTATTCTATTACCTACAAAACACTGGTTATGAGCAAATGTTGTTATAAACTCTTCTTGGATATCATGGATATGTTTATAAATAATTGATGATTGGAATAAACTACCAACAGAGGTTGTGAGACAGTCAACAGTAAATGGCTTTAAACATGCTTGGGATAAACATAAATCCATAGTCAAACAACAAGGTTAGTGTAAAAAAAAAAAAATAAATAAATAAAAAGGGGCAGACTCGATGGACTACTCAGTCTTTTTCTGCCGTCACTTTTCTATGTTTCTATAATTGGCTTTAAATAGTAAAACCTTATTTCAAAGTATATATATATATATATATATATATATATATATATATATACATATATACATATACATACACACACACTATATTACCAAAAGTATTGGGACGTCTGCCTTTACACACACAAACTTTAAAGCTGTTGTCTCCCCAAAAAAAAAAAACAAGGCAAAGGCATAATGAGCTAGCATGCCCGGCATGGTAGCTCATTATGAAATACCTCAGAACGAAGCTCCCGCAGGTCCGCCCGGTCCCAGAGGAGCTGGCATTTTCCCTCCGTGAATATTTCTGGGTACGCGGCTCCGGCGCTGTGAGTGGCCGGAGTCACGAGACGTCACTCCCGAGCATGCGCGGGAGCCTGTCTTTATGGCGGACTTTCCGGCAGGGTCCGGCGCTATGCGTCAGGTCATCACTGTGCATGCATATTTTTGGGGATACAATCGCTTTAATGGCATCCCAGTCTTAGTCCGTAGGGTTCAATATTGAGTTGGCCCACCCTTTGCAGCTATAACAGCTTCACCTCTTTTGGGAAGGCTGTCCACAAGGTTTAGGAGTGTCTATGGGAATGTTTGACCGTTCTTCCAGAAGCCCATTTGTAAGGTCAGGCACTGATGTTGGACGAGAAGGCCCGGCTCGCAGTCTCTGCTCTAATTCATCCCAAAGGTGTTCTATCGGGTTGAGATCAGGCCAGTCAAGTTCCTCCACCCCAAACTCACTTAAAAAAGGAATCGTCAAAAACTGTGTGTTTTTATTACTTTTTGACACTTTTTTTTTGTAAATGGGTAGGGGTAGGATCTGGGGGCCCCCTGCCCACAGACCCCCACAACCACAGCCCAAGATTTTCAGGAAGAGGCCAATGTCACCATCAACATCATGGGGACAAGATGTTTTGGGGTAGGGCAGGCAAAGCCCCCTGCCCCAAATAAGCACCCCCCATGTTGAGAGCATGTGGCCTGGTATGGTTTGGGGGGGGGGGGGCGCTGGCTCATCCCCCGTTTCCTAACCTGTCGGGCTGCATGCTTGGATAAGGATCTTGTATGGGTTATGTGGGGTGCTACGTGCCGTTTTTTTTTTTTTTTTGCATGGGGTTCCCCTTAAAATCCATACCAGACTGAAGGGGACCCCCACACCATTTTGTAAACATTTTTGTATTGCTGGCAGTGGTATTGCATTGCCAGCAATTTAAATGTCAGTTTTGCTGCAGCAGGTTCTATACATGCTACAGATGCACCACTTTACAGGCAGACTAAGGGGACCCCCCAGGCAGTATATTTAAAGGAATTTTTCATTTTTATTATTTCACTTTTTTTTTATTTTTTCATTTTTTTTCATTGATACATGTCCCCCAGTGCAGTACTCGGAACCCCCTAACCTTTTTATGGCCAATAACTTGCATATGAGCTTTCAAAATGGGGAGTTTTCATGTTTCAAGTTCGGTTCCCATAGGCTTTATCCCATTGGAGCTTGCGGCTCGGGTTTGTATTTCTCCCCTGTTTGGGAGTTCTGGTGCGAATCCTTTAGAGATTAGAGGGAGCACAGCGTCTCCCCCCTCCTTTGTGTATGGAGGGCACTGGGCTTTCCTCACTAAGGTAAGCCACTGACTACCTTATGCTTACCTTCTCCTGGTAGGCTGAAGTCCATCCCACAGTGCAGGGGTAGGGGTCAGGTACAGTGTCTTTTCAATTGGCTGAAAAGGCAGCAGAGAGAAGGAGCAATTGTAGCCTCAGGATTTTTAGAGACACTACATGATTAGCTACCCTGGTAAAGAGGGTGTGCCCAGGCACACCCAGCACACCCCATGTGCACACCTATGCCTGCAACTAATGACCCTGTGAATTATGTCACTTATGGGGTCCCAACTAGTGTAGCCGAGGATGCAGCTATTCAAGTGTAGCGCCCTGGCAACCTCCAAGGGCCTGGTGGTGACCCCCAGAGGCCGGAAGGGCCCACGTTGCTCCTCAGGATGCAGGTTACTAGGAATGGTGGGTGTTGTGCAAGGTGGAAAGATGGGCACCAGTCACTTTTAAAAATGAACAAAGAGATTTTTTTCTATCTTAACAGTAAATGTGGGAGAGAGGGAAAGGGCAAAGGACACCCTTAGGCAAATGCATAGGCAGACTCCTTAGGCAAAAATAGAACTTGGCAGAGAGCATACAGAAAAAGGGCCTTTAACCACTTGCTTACCGGGCACTTAAACCCCCCTTCCTGCCCAGACCAATTTTCAGCTTTCAGCACTGTCACACTTTGAATGACAATTGCACGGTCATGTTTAACGCTGTACCCATATAACATTTTTTTCACACAAATAGAGCTTTCTTTTGCTGGTATTTAATCACCACTGGGCTTTTTATTTTTTGCTAAAAAACAAAACAAAAAAGACAGAACATTTTGAAAAAAAAAAAACAGTTTTCATAGTTTGTTTTTTGAAAACAGGTAATTTTTTTCCTTCGCTGATGAGGCTGCACTGATAAGCACTGATGAGGCGACACTGATGGTTATCACTGATAGGCAGCTCTGAAGGGCACTGATAAGCGGCACCGATAGGTGGCACTGATGGGCACAGGTGGGCAAAGGTAGGTAGCACTGGTGGGCAAAGGTAGATGTCACTGCGGGCACTGGTAAGTGGCACTGTGGGCACTGGAAGGTGGCACTGGGGGGTACTGGCTGGTGGCACTCGTGGTGGCACTGGTGGGTAATGATAGGTGGCACTGGCAGTTGGCACTGCTGGGCACAGATGAGGCAGCCACGCTCTCTGTGTGAGGGACTGATGTCCCTCTGACAGAAGCTGGGGATCAGCCTCTTTTTCCTTTCACGCTGACAGCATGATCTTCTGTTTACATCATGTGATCAGCTGTCATTGGCCGCCCCCTTACTCCTATCCATGATCAGCCGAGTCTCATGGACTCGGTGATCACAGAGCACGTTGCTCAGGAGGATGTCCATGGACGCCCCCTAGCAATTCAGGTCCGCGTTGTTGCCATCTTTCAGCTATAGCATGGACGCAAAGGGATTAAGCTGAATGCAGCAATCTATATTTCGTAGCAACTGCGGTCTTCTATAGCAAGAAGCTCAACACACACAGCTACCCGCTGTGCTTCTTCAAGCTTAGCTCACAGCTGCCCACTGGATTCATCAAGCTTAAGTCACAGCTACCCACTGTACCTCTTGGATGAGTTCTCTCCTGAAGCTTTCCCAGCCACTTCACAGTCTCTGGCTGATGAAGAGTCTCCTCTGATACTTCTACAAAACTCCATCCCTTTACACCCGCCTCTGGCAACAAGAGTGGTTGACCTTCTGGCAACTTCTTCTCCCAAGCCTCCCAGCAATGATCAGGCTCCCTTCAGGCCAAGCCCCTTTACACATGGTTAGGCTTCAGGCCTACACCTCTGCTGCTGCGCCACACATACCCACCCAGGCCGTAGCCCAGGTGGAAAGAACTCAGATCATCTGACCTCCCCCAAATAAATAGCCTATCCCAGCAGCCTTAGCGGCCATAGAAACTCCTGCTGATTGGCTGAGAGAAGTATACTAACAGTGCCACCTATTGACAAAAGGGAGAAACCACAGTTAAACTCAAGCTTAGGAGAAACCAATTTGATCAAGCCTACAAATTAACCAGACTAGATACCACCTAGCACAACTAAATTTACTAGCAGCCCTGTTTAGGACAAGGATGCTACACAAGCACAGTCTGTGCTTGAATAGCTGCATTGGAGGGCAGTGGAGACACTGGAGTCTAATAGGCCCCAATGTCTCGATGAAGAGGACCTGTCACCTGCCCATGCTATCACATAGGGGGCTTGTTGGACAGGACAGGAATAAAGTTAAAAAAAAAAAAAAGAATGACATAAATTAAATAAAAATAATTAAAAAACATTTTTTTAAAGCACCCCGTACACATCTCATATAAAAAGCACAGCTTATGGTGAGCATGTGTATATAAATATCAATTGTGCAGCACGTGTGAGGTATCGCTGCAAATGTCAGAGTGAGAGCAATAATTCTAGGTCCATAATTCATGGTTAACTCTAAACTATTAAAGAGGAAGTAAAGTCTTCCTCGTTATTGTACCTACAGGTAAGCCTATAACAACTCTTACCTGTAGGTACTGTGAATATTTCCTAAACTTGCACCGTTTAGGAGATATTCACTATATATGCTGCCGCCAACCTCATCTGCGCATGCGCACTGAAGGTACAGCCCGCTCACGCCATTTCTTCAGGGCCCATGCCGTGACATCATCGCAGTCACAGCACCGGAGCCCGCAAAACTCTGTAGTAACTCCGGGAAAGATGTCGGCCGTGTCCCGGCTCCGATTTAGGGCATCGTTCTAAGGTGAGTATTTCATAATGAGCTAGTATGCGATGCATACTAGCTCATTATGCCTTTGTCTTACAGGTTTTTTTGTAGGTTTACAAACTCTTTAACATGTAAAGGCTTTTAAAGTGTTACTTATGGAGAATTCGGATACCATCCTTTTTTTGTTGCAATTCCATGGGTGCGCACAATTTTTAGACTAACATGTTTGGTATCTATTTACTTGGCACAACCCAATATTTTATAGTTTCCAAACAAACTGGGCCTTATGTTGTGTTTGTTTGCACTAAAATTCATTTTAATTTATTTTTTCCTGCAAATATGCATGTGATAAACAACTGTGCAAATTAATGCGACATGAAAAATTGGAACTACAGCCATTTTATTCTCCAGGGTCTCTGCTTTCTGAACATATATACTTTTTTGCGGAGCTTACAGCAATTTCTAGCACAAAATACTGATTTAACCACTTCTCTAAGGGTGGACATCATGCGACTTCCTGCCTTTGAGTGGTGATATCTGAATGGTGGGTGCAGCTGCAGGCACCATTCAGATACCGTTTTTTTTTTTTCTTCAGACAATTCTGCACAAGATAAAAGTGGTCTTAGCAGCGGATTCACCGCGAGATCACTTTTATCAGCGGCGGGAGAGGTGCCCCCCGCCGCTTTTCGGTCATCTCCGCCGCTTACCGGACCCGCCGGCAGTGGCGGAGATGATCCGATCTTCTCCCCCCAGTGTCCGGGATCCGACTGAGCGGCTGAAGCCGCTCACTCGGCTCCATGGTACGACAGGGCGGAAATGACATCAGAAGTCACTTCCGCCCAACGGTCTTAAATGGCCCCTTTTTTTTTTGGGCTGTCATTTTTTTCAAATTTTTGATATGGCTTGATATGGAAGTGGTTAAACATTATTAAAAAAAAAAAAAAAAAAAAAAAAAGCTGTGTGCTCTGGTGTTCCATGCATCCCTGTGCAGGCACTCCCATTGATGTCAATAGGGACACAGCCACTACTCCCAATGTGACATCCATGTGGGTGCACGGCCCTGAACACCTTTGTGTCCCAAATGACAGCAATAGGACTGCCAATACGGAGATGCATGGAACCCCTGTACAGGTAAATACGGCCCTCACATGGGGTACAGATTCATATGTTCTGTGTGAATGAGGCCTAACTCAGGGCACATATCTGTGTTTACAGTGGTATGATTTCTGTATATAAAGGTAGATCCCCAATATAAAACGTGAATATAGTCCTAATAAATAACACCCGGGAACAAAAATTCTGTCTGTGAGGGGGGTACATTACACAAAATGGAGGACGCTCATCATTTAGAGGTAAAAGGGGGTATAACCTAGAGGGGACCTGTTAGGAACTGCTATGATAACCCTCGGCTATCATCTCTCTGTCAGTCTGTCTTAAGCTAGACAAAGAAATACATAATTCATACAAGGGAGGGGATATGTAATTACGTGTCTTATAGGAAAAAGGAATAGTTGTCTTGTATAGCAGTTATCAATATTTTCTCATACGCCTTCTCATGTAGAGACATCATTAGCAACGTTTTATCTGGACAATACGTTCTCTTCAAGGTCTGTTCTTCCACACACCAGCCAGATGGCACATTCTTTCAATGTGGCGTGTAGAGGAACAAAACCCTGCCGAGATGAACAGAAAACGTTGTCAGCATAAACTTCTTAAAGCAACATTTACCCTAACAAGATGGAGTAACTAAGGATAATATGTTTTCTATCATCTACAGGACCCATAATTCCTTGTCTCTGGGGAGGGGGGACACATCATACAGGACACTTGTACAAAAAGTGGAAGGGGCAACTATAGTTCCTGGTCTCTGGGGGTGCACATTACACAGGACACTTGTACAGGAAGTGGCAGGGGAACCATAGTTCTTGGTCTCTGGGGGACACATTACACAGGACACTTGTACAGGAAGTGGCAGGGGAACCATAGTTCTTGGTCTCTGGGGGACACATTACACAGGACACTTGTACAGGAAGTGGAAGGGGGAACCATAGTGAAATAAAAATGGGGTGGTTATGGTTTCCCCAAATGTATTTGTAACTATATATATTCATTGTCTATTCCTGTAATTCGTTAACCTACTAAAATGCTGATAACAGCAACAATGATAATACGATAATAAGGTTAGCTTATATATATATAAATAATCAATCACTCTGCTTTAATAAAGCAAGGATTACATTTATTATAATGTAAATAGAGATTCTAACATCAAAATACTAAATGAAAATATCATAGAGCCTATAACATAAGGTGATACTTAAGCTGTCCTCGAAATGTTGTTCTGGCTGGCCTGATGGATCGAAGAGGGAAGAGAAGAGAGTCTCTCAGCATGAAATAAAGGGATTTTATTATAACTTACCGTAAAATCCTTTTCTCTGAGTTCACTGACAGACGCAGCTCTTCTTAATTGACACGTGGGGTTTTATGTCGTCCTATCAGGAGAGGGAGAAGCTAGGTAGTCCGGTCGGTCTTGTTGTAAAGCTCCTGTCGAATTCATAGTGGAATACAATATCCGAGATACTATAAAAGTAAATCATAAAACTACAATCTTAGAGATAAATGTAATATTATTTACATTAGGAACGAAA
>BLSH010455632.1:938602-957042 GCA_018402905.1 Glandirana rugosa | reverse complement strand
TACACTAACTGCAGAATTATCCGCTTTCTCATGTACTAGCAACTTTTTATCTGGACAAAATGTTCTCCCCCCAAGGTCCATTCTTCTACACACCAGCCAGAGAAAGGAATGTGGCATGTAGAGGAACAAAGCCCTGCTGAGATGAACAGAAAACGTTGTCAGCATAAACTTCTTAAAGCAACATTTACCCTAACAAGATGGAGTAACTAAGGATAATAGGTTTTCTATCATCTACACCCTTCCACTTCCTATACAAGTGTCCTGTGTAATGTGTCCCCCCACAGACCAGGAACAATGGTTCCCCCTTCCACTTCCTGTACAAGTGTCCTGTGTAATGTGTCCCCCCAGAGATCAGGACCTATGGTTCCCCCTTCCACTTCCTGTACAAGTGTCCTGTGTAATGTGTCCCCCCACAGACCAGGACCTATGGTTCCCCTTCCACTTCCTGTACAAGTGTCCTGTGTAATATGTCCCCCCAAAGACCAGGAACTATGGTTCCCCCTTCCAATTCCTGTACAAGCGTCCTGTGTAATGTGTCCCTCAGAGAGCCGGAACTATGGTTCCTCCTTCCACTTCCTGTACAATTGTCCTGTGTAATGTAACCCCCCAGAGATCAGGAACTAAGGTTCCCCCTGCCAATTCCTGTACAAGTGTCCTGTGTAATGTGCCCCCCCCCAGAGACCAGGAACTATGGTTCCCCTTCCACTTCCTGTACAAGCGTCCTGTGTAATGTGCCCCCCCCAAACGCAGAGACCAGGAACTATGGTTCCCCTTTCCACTTCCTGTACAAGTGTCCTGTGTAATGTGCCCCCCCCCGCAGAGACCAGGAACTATGGTTCCCCTTTCCACTTCCTGTACAAGTTTCCTGTGTAATATGTCCCCCAGAGACCAGGAACTATGGTTCCCCTTTCCACTTTCTGTACAAGTGTCCTGTGTAATGTGTCCCCATAGAGACCAGGAACTATGGTTCCCCCTTCCACATCCTGTACGAGTGTCCTGTGTAATGTGTCCCCACAGAGACCAGGAACTATGGTTCCCCTTCCACTTCCTGTACAAGTGTCCTGTTTAATATGTACCCCCACAGACCAGGAACAATGGTTCCCCCTTTCCACTTCCTGTACAAGTGTCCTGTGTAATGTGTTCCCCCACAGGCCAGGACCTATGGTTCCTGTTAGGAACTGCTATGATAACCCTCGGCTATCATCTCCCCGTCAGTCTGTCTTTAGGCTCAGACGCCCGGGAGAGAAAGAGTTCACCCAAATAGGAATGGACACAGACACAAGGATGGTGAAATCAGTCTCTGTTTACTGATAGCAAAAAGGGGCGTTTATATACATCTCATACAAAGGGGGAAAGTATAATACATCTCTATGCAGAAAGAGAAAAATTGCCTTGTTGGCAGTTATCTGTACATTGTGTTCTTTCTTCAAGGAAAAGATAACGGTTAGAATGTGATCACACAGAAGGCACATCTGCAAGGTTGCAGACAGTTACACTAAGTACAGAATGTGCCGTGTGAAGAAGCAAGAGCCTTGTCAGCATAAACTATTAAACAATGTTAAAGCAACATTTACCATACAAAATGGAGAGACTAAGGGTAATAGATTCCCTTCCCCTTACAATCCCTTCTTAAAACCAATACTCATGGTTTTCTCCATACATCCAGGACGTCATCAGGGACATATAGTTCCCTGGGAAAGTTAGTGGACATAGGACTCTCGGATCCTTTGTTTCCTTGCTGCAAAGAAAGGACTATGTCCACCCGTCTTTATATGATGACATTCTTTTTCTTTTGTCTATGTCTTTTAATATACTCGGTGTATTGGCCAGAATTTGAGGGGGTTGTCTGGTTAGGAAGTAGGGAGGAATACATAGAGAGATTGTCAACTCCTTTACTAAGCATTTTCCTAAAACATGGAATGACACAGCATACAACTATACCCATAACTATGAGTATGATTAATATGATAAGACCTAGCTCAGGGGTAGGCAACCTGTGGCTCTCCAGCTGTTGTAGAACTACATTTGCCATGAGGCATTGCAAGGCTGCTGGATACAATTACTCCCAGAAGCATGATGGGAAATGTAGTTCTACAACAGCTGGAGAGCCACAGGTTCCCTACCCCTGACCTAGCTGAATAAGGGCTTGCTTCCAGCTGGTGAACTACCCAAAGTATTGATCCCAAGGATTGTCTATGCCTGAGTTAATTACCAAAACATTGTTGATTATAATAAATGTAATTTATCCATTCCACATTCTAATTAACAGTTATTATGGGGATACGTGATTCAAATCCAGCTGTCACTTGATCTCTGGCTTTGAGTTCACCTTGGACCCCTCTTTGAACATCTATATATATGTACCCCTGTGAATATAAAAATTTACACTGACAAAATACTATAGGACAGTGAACTATATGACAGTAGTCAAAAGTAAAGGTGGCTATGTATATGCAGTGAGGAAAATAAGTATTTGAACACCCTGCTATTTTGCAAGTTCTCCCACTTAGAAATCATGGAGGGGTCTGAAATTGTCATCTTAGGTGCATGTCCACTGTGAGAGACATAATCTAAAAAAAAAAAATCCAGAAATCACAATGTATGATTTTTAAACTATTTATTTGTATGATACAGCTGCAAATAAGTATTTGAACACCTGAGAAAGTCAATGTTAATATTTGGTACAGTAGCCTTTGCAATTACAGAGGTCAAATGTTTCCTGTAGTTTTTCAGCAGGTTTGCACACACTGCAGGAGGGATTTCGGCCCACTCCTCCACACAGATCTTCTCTAGATCAGTCAGGTTTCTGGCCTGTCGCTGAGAAACACGGAGTTTGAGCTCCCTCCAAAGATTCTCTATTGGGTTTAGGTCTGGAGACTGGCTAGGCCATGCCAGAACCTTGATATGCTTCTTACAGAGCCACTCCTTGGTTATCCTGGCTGTGTGCTTCGGGTCATTGTCATGTTGGAAGACTCAGCCTCGACCCATCTTCAATGCTCTAACTGAGGGAAGGAGGTTGTTCCACAAAATCTCACAATACATGGCCCCGGTCATCCTCTCCTTAATACAGTGCAGTCGCCCTGTCCCATGTGCAGAAAAACACCCCCCAAAGCATGATGCTACCACCCCCATGCTTCACAGTAGGGATGGTGTTTTTGGGATGGTACTCATCATTCTTCTTCCTCCAAACACGTTTAGTGGAATTATGACACAAAAGTTCTATTTTGGTCTCATCTGACCACATGACTTTCTCCCATGACTCCTCTGGATCATCCAAATGGTCATTGGCAAACTTAAGACGTGCCTGGACATGTGCTGGTTTAAGCAGGGGAACCTTCCGTGCCATGCATGATTTCATACCATAACGTCTTAGTGTATTACCAACAGTAACCTTGGAAACGGTGGTCCCAGCTCTTTCCAGGTCATTGACCAGCTCCTCCGGTGTAGTTTTGGGCTGATTTCTCACCTTCCTTAGGATCATTGAGACCCCACAAGGTGAGATCTTGCATGGAGCCCCAGTCCGAGGGAGATTGACAGTCATGTTTAGCTTCTTCCATTTTCTAATGATTGCTCCAACAGTGGACCTTTTTTCACCAAGCTGCTTGGCAATTTCCCCGTAGCCCTTTCCAGCCTTGTGGAGGTGTACAATTTTGTCTCTAGTGTCTTTGGACAGCTCTTTGGTCTTGGCCATGTTAGTAGTTGGATTCTTACTGATTGTATGGGGTGGACAGGTGTCTTTATGCAGCTAACGACCTCAAACAGGTGCATCTAATTTAGGATAATAAATGTAGTGGAGGTGGACATTTTAAAGGCAGACTAACAGGTCTTTGAGGGTCAGAATTCTAGCTGATAGACAAGTGTTCAAATACTTATTTGCAACTGTATCATACAAATAGTTTAAAAATCATATATTGTGATTTCTGGATTTTTTTTTTAGATTATGTCTCTCACAGTGGACATGCACCTACGATGACAATTTCAGACCCCTCCATGATTTCTAAGTGGGAGAACTTGCAAAATAGCAGGGTGTTCAAATACTTATTTTCCTCACTGTATATGGTGTGTTATACCAGAATATTGCGAGACTGGGAGTTTTACCCTTTTGGGTAATGACCACCTCTGTATTAATACGCATGAGAAAAAGTCAATAAAATCACTAGAGATGGGGGTAGGATTAGGGAGATTAAGGGCCATTGTCCAAAATTCAGGTAGCAGTTCATTTTCAGGGTCAAGGTTGTCCACCTCCGTTAATACCCCCTTGTCTTAACTTTCTTTTTCGAGGTCAGGGCTTTCTGCCCCCGTTAATACCTCCTTTCTTGCTCCTGGGACCTCTGGGTCAGGTCTCTTCTTTACCAATTTTACTCCGGTGGCATGAATCCAGGCAGGGTTGTGTTTTGTCAGGACTACAGTTCTGGTTATAGCTATCACTGCAGTCTTGGGGCTATAAATGAAGTCCGAAACACAGTACAACAGGTCTGCCTATGTGTAATCCTACTGAAAGTGATGGCTTAAAATTTTTTATAGTGAGAAAATATGCATAAAACATAGGTGTGTTCTGAGTTGTAACCTAGGGATGATCATATAATCATCCTAAGCAGTGTCTATATCTTCTATTAACAATCAAGCAGTTAAATGGGTGGTTTTCCCACGTGACCAATAGAAAGTGAAACAAAATTTAAGCAGTGCTATAAGAAATCCATCTTGGAGCGGGGAAAATAAATAATTCAGATCATCACATATCCAAGAGTTTCGTTTTCTCAAAAGCAGCGACATCTCCTCCTGTCACTGGATGTTCTCTCCTCTCAAACACATTCATTAGTACATTATGAAGATACAAAGGGAACATTAGCTGCATAATATTGATACAATGTATATTGTGTGATTAGCTGTCTTCAGCTTTTTCATGAGAACCGAGCATAATACATTCTCTCAAGATAAGGCCAGAAACAAGCCGGACTAACAGGTATTTAAAGTGGAACCCTAACATACAAAATGGATACCGTCAAATCCTTTCAAAATCAACATTTTTTAGGTTCACATAAAGCATTACTCTAGCTACATTTTAATAAAAGACTCCTGACTTGACCCATTCTTCCAACATTTCCCCCTCCTGTTGAACCTACAAAATGTAGATTCTTATTTAAGCTCCCACTCCAGGAGCCTGTCTCGGTGGGGATTTTCATAAAAACAGCATCATTTTCTCATACAAGCAGTGTGGCTAATCCTGGTTTGTCATATAAGTCAGGGTCTTGTGTGGACAGCGCTGCATATATTACATCACCCGCAGCTCCATCTGCTACCCTTGAAATTAGTCCCTTCATGCATGGTACCAGACAGCAGCCTACACATAATAATACTGACAGTACCACCGCAACCGCGGTGGCCAAGGTGGTCAAAAACTTGTCCCACTTGCCAAACCAACGTTCCATCCATCCTGTGAAGGAGTCCTCAATCCCGCTATTTTCTGCCAGCTCTTGAGCATCTCCAAGCCCTTCAATGCTCGGGAGACACTGCCATCTGGGGCAGTATTATTAGGGATAAATGTGCAACACGTGGTGCCAAACATTACACAGACCCCTCCCCTCTCGGCCAGGAGCATCTCCAAGGAGATTCTGTTCTGCCAGGCTGCCAGTGAGGTGGCATCAAGCTGCTCGGCAAGGCCCTTGACTGTATCTCGTGTGTAGCTAACAAAGCGCTGCTCATTGTAACATACATAGTCTATCCAATCAGTATTTTTATTTACAGATATAAACAGAAAAATTGATTAAATGCTGTGCCTTGGTCTGAGTTAATTTGCAGGGGTATTCCCCACCTGGGGATAATCTCCCTGGTCAGGATTGCCACCACCGTTTTGGCGTCTTCCCTTTTGGTTGGAAACATTTCCGGCCATCGGGAGAACATGTCAACAATCACACATGTTGGTTGTTGTCCCCCTTTCGGTTGCGTGATGTGAGTGAAGTCAATTTGGAGGTGTGTGAACGGGGTTGTGGGATAAGGTAGATGTTGATGTGTTACATGGTGTGGGTTATTAGGATTGTTTCTTATGCATGTAATACACCTCTTTACATAACTTTCCACCATCCCTTTTGCATTTGTAATGTAGAAATCTTTTAATGGTCGTGTCAAGGTGCATTTCCATCCCAGATGTCCCACCCCATGGTAGTGTGCAATGTATATTGGTGCACTGCATCGTGGGATACATGGCCTCCCCTCTTTGCAGATCAATCCAGATCTTGGATTTTTGGGCAAAACAGGGTAACACCAGTCTTCCAGCTCTGCTGGAGATGCGGAATGTTGGAGGTCTGCAATTAACTGTGCTTCTTCAGGAAGGATGGGAACCAGGCTGGGCCTCTGAATTAGAGTTTCCCCTCTTTGGGATTGTGCAGCCTTTTTTGCTTCCTGATCAGCTAAAGCATTTCCTTTGCTAACATCATCTATCCCATGGGTATGTGCCTTACAGTGTCATCAATAAAATACATGTCATATTGAAAACTGGGGGGACTGGAACAGTCACTAGGCTTGGTCTTCCACTGGCACACGTACACAGTTAGAGGCATTAGTAGAATTGGCTGTAAACTTCATCCATTCAAAACCATTCGTTCTTGTCAGAATAACCAGTCTCTATGCTCAGTCTATCTTCTGGCTGTATTACTACCCCAATTACCTCGTTATCCTGCCGCACCCCAACCTCAGGGGGTAAGTTTCCCATGGCACCGGCAGGGGCACTTTGGGGAGGGTTTACCTGAAGTTTGACTTCAGCCCAAGGATCCGTCCCTGACATAGTTATTCCTAGCTTATATACTCCACTGTCTTTAACCTCTGGGTTCTGTACTGTGAGGATAATATTCCCTTGGCTTCCCTTCGCTAAGGGGATCCTCTGATAGGTGCTTATGTCCTCTGGGGGAATCGTAGCCGAACTAGTCTCCCACTTGTGGGGGTCTATTGTCCACCATACATTCTCCCAATAACTACATTCCCACACATATATATATATAGGCCCCAAGGTCATAAGTAACTTTTGTTAGGTCAAATACCTGGCTCTTTGTTAAGGTTAACACTATTGTCTGGTTTGAAGCCTCCGTATTTAACACTGGTGTTTCTTGTACACCCCATCCCTTAACCTCTCCTGTATTCAGCCTTCGCATCCTCCTTTTAGCGAGATCTGACATTTTCTTTCTCTCAACTTCAATGTCTCCCAGAGCCAATAGGTGTCAAGACCCACGGTGAATAAGGTACAAGCAATAATCAGGAACCTTCCTTGAGGGGTTTTATGGTAACCCGGGGACAGCAGAGAAATCATGGTCACCTCCTATCTACCTATTCCTATGTGTTGAGTTCACAGTGTTACTTTCACCTCTTGTAGGAGGGATGTGGTCTCTCCTTCCAGGATGTGTATCCCTTTATTTAAAAGAAAATATGTTTCTCCATTCACAACACTCACTCACATAGATTTGTTTTCTAGTCTAATGATTTTGGGGACACTCTGTTGCCCTCGGGGATATCAGGGTCTGGATGTTTGCTTACTGACTTTGACAGCGGTAGGTGCGGTTAAGAGTGCCTGGTAGGGTCCTTCAGTTTTTCCTTTTTGTGCACCTTTATCCAGATCCAATCTCCTGATTCCACAAGGATGGGTCTTTCACTTTCTGATGCGATACCTGGGGATGGAAAAAACTGCTAGACAGAATTGGATTAGAATCTGGGCCTAACCACAGGGTACCTTCCCTTGTACCACCTTGTGTTTCCACTTTTGTTCCCTTTGTTTCAGGGGATATTGCCTTTTGTGTGGATGAAAGGAACCTCTGGAGTTATGATTACTGCATCCACAGTTTTCATCAACCCAATATTCACTTTTGCTGGCTAATCAGAGCGTCAGGGCAGAGTGGCCAGTTCTCCCCCTTCTACCTCTGTCAGCAATATGTCCAATCATTTATCCTCCTTCCACACAAAACATTCAGATATGTCCAACACCTCTTGCTATTCATCTATAACCTGTATTCCCACCCTCTGCAATTCTCCAGGCATCATTCCCATCACACCATGCCCAAGGTTTCCCCGTAGGTCGTCTGAGTGAGATGTGAGGACAACAAAACTTGCTGCCTGTAAAATTTGGGACCACATATCACACTCATATTGGTGTTACTATTTCAATGACTGGTTCAATTCTATACAGACCTAGTTTCTTCTATATTAACAAACAACTCATAAAACAATCATTAATACTGTATTTTAAAATATCAAACTTCATTACATTTATTACCGTATATACTCGAGTATAAGCCGTCTCGAATATAAGCGGAGGCACCTAATTTTACCACAAAAAACTGGGAAAAGTTATTGAGCCGAGTATAAGCCTAGGGTGGCAAATGCAGCAGCCAGAACACAGGAATTGTAGCCAGAACACAGGAATTGTAGCCAGAACACAGGAATTGTAGCCAGAACACAGGGACAGGGAGCCAGAACTCAGGGATTATAGCCAGGACACAGAGACTGTAGCCAGAACACAGGTATTGTAGCCAGGACACAGGGATTTTATCCAGGACACAGAGACTGTAGCCAGAACACAGGTATTGTAGCCAGGACACAGGTATTGTAGCCAGGACACAGACTGTAGCCAGAACACATAAGGGATGTAAGGTAGATTCACATTAAACAGAGCTGTGCTGCTTCTAAGAGCCGTTCTGTGCTTTGTAACTGTGACTAATCACATTGGAATGCAAAGAATGCTGAGAGAGAGCTGCAGCTCTTCACGGAGATCAGGAGGTGGGCGGGACTGAACAGCTAACATCAGCTTGTCCCGCCCACCTCCCGACATCAAGCTGAGAATCTGACACCTCTCTCAGCATTCTCTGCATTCCAATGTGTTTAATCACACTTACAAAGCACAGAACGGCTCTTAGAAGCAGCACGGCTCTGTTTAATGTGAATCGACTCATCACCCACAGACATACTTATACTTGAGTATAAGCCGAGGGGGGTCTTTTTCAGCACAAAAAATGTGCTGAAAAACTCGGCTTATAATCGAGTATATATAATCAATTTATAACATATATAGACATCTATCTCCTGTGATCATTCAATATTGTCCCATCACATACTGTTAAGTAAAGGTGTTCTAGCCTGGTCAACTGTCTTGGTTCAAAATGACTTTCACCAAAGGGTACAAATGGTTTTTGTTCAGTGGGTGGAGCTTTTTCCCTTTCCACACCCAATAGGCTGGACTGGAGAACTAAACATTTAAATAATTATATAAATCATAGCTACCGTTCAAAATTTTACAGGGCACCGGCTATGATTGGCCATTTTTCCTTTGTTCCAAATAATGCTAGAATTATATAGCAAAACTGATTCTTTCAACTAAAATTTTACTTCTACTTAAAAATTAAAAATGTCCCTATGTTTCACAGAAACCATCATCATACAAAATAGATTGTAGTTTATTTTCTATGAAATCAAGGAAGGGGGGGAGTTTGAAAGCGAGCACATACTGTCATGCTCCAATGAACACATTCCTTAGGAGGCGGTCACAACTTCAAAGAGCACGCATGATGTGGAACTAGAGGGTCCAGCATCTCCATACACAATTACCTCTCTGAATCACTTACATTTTCCCATCTGTATACGACACATACTATCACTTTCTTTTAGCTCTTCTTAACACTCCTCTGTTCCTCTCTTACAATTAAACTTTCCAAAAAAAAAAACTTTCTGACAAAGAGGAGAAAAAAAAATTCAATTTTTCTCACATCAGCTTACTTACAATGTACTCTTTCATAACTTCAAAAAAAGGTTATTTTGCAATGTTTAACTTACATAAACCTTCAAATATATAAACCAGTTACACTTATTATTACCCGTTTATCATCTCACTTTCACTACAGAATGGAATGCATTTAACCTCTTCATAGATAACACAAAAAATCCAGCGTACTTCCAGATTGTCCACCCATGGGTTAACTAGACAGTAATTAATTTCACAGACACAGACTAAGACATCTTGCAGATCTCGCCTATTCCGGGAAAAACATTATAGAACAACTTTAGCTCATTAAATTTTCTTGAGGGTTTTCTCTAGTAGTTGACCAGGCGTAAAGATTGTAAGGTACTCTAATTATATGTGTCCTTCTATCGGGACCAATATGTTGAATCAGCAGCCCAGTAGTCTGGGTGATATTATTCATTCAGCTACTGGGGTTCCTAATGACCACCCCAGATTCCTAATCCTCTGTTTCTTGGCTTCCTCAAGTCCCTCTGGCTGTATGGGTTGGAGTGGGCACCTTATAGTTTGGTGTCCCTCCTTTCTTGCTACCTCTTCAATTCCCGTTATACTACTACCTTGTTTGGCCGCTAAGGGATGGTGTACGTTAAGTCTAAATACTAAAATGTCAGGAATGTCCTCTAACAGTGGCTTGAGACCAAGGATCTCGGCTCTATAACCTCCCGGCGATGTTTTTATTAGTCTCCAACCGTTGTCATTAATGCCTAACAGAATTCCAGTCTTACAGTCGGGACATGACATGTCAGCTGTAATGTACACAGTTAACCCTATTATTCTAGAGAACGCTCACAGTGCTCGACTGCCACTCTAAGTTCCCTTAGGGTGTGTCTTCCATAAACGTGAGCTGCTCACCGAGTACTTCAGTCAAACTGACAGTACCGAGCGAGTTCGAATGGCACGTGACCACTTGCCACTCTCAACAAAGGATAGGACAATCTACCGTATGTCACAGTTCAGTGTACAGGTATATAATCCCTTATTCACATTGAAATCAGTGGCGTTTTTCCAGTCTTACCACCTGGACTTTATACCAAACAAACAAATTATCTTATACTTCTACGTGACAGTAGAGAAAAGCAAAGCAGCAAAATCACCCAAGACAGACTGACAATTGTCAAAGTACAATATGTCTTACACAGTACTTTTTATGAGTCTCCTGGAGACTCTTTTCCATAAAAAGGTGGCTCCCGGAGCACGCCGTAGTTCCATGAAAATGCGGCTCCCGGAACACGCCGTAGTTCCATAAAAAGGCGGCTCCTGGATCACGCCGTAGTTCAGAGATCGGAACTAAGTCAGAGCCCGAGGATGCCCGGATAGACAAACAAATATGTGTACATCTTACCGGGGTCCAGATGGGATGACTCTCCAATCTCGGTAGGACCTCCACTTGTTAGGAACTGCTATGATAACCCCCGGCTACCATTTCCCCGTCTGTCTGTCTCAGGCTCGGACGTCCGGGAGAGAAAGAGTTCTCCCAAGAAGAGATGGACACAGACATAAGTATGGTGAAATCAATCTCTGTTTACTGATAGAAAAAGGGGCGTTTATATACATTTCAGACAAAGGGGGAAGCACAATACATCTCTATGCAGAAAAAGCAAAATTGCCTTGTTGGCAGTTACTTATCCGTACATTGTATAATTTCTTCAAGGAAAAGATAACAGCTAAAATGTGGTCACCCAGAAGTGACATCTGCAAGCTTGCAGAAAGCAACACTGAGTGCATAATGTGCCGTGTGAAGAGGCAAGAGCCTCGTGTGCATAAGCAATTACACAATGTTAAAGCAACATTTACCATACAAATGGAGAGACTAAAGATAATGGGTTCCCTTCCCCTTACACTGTACAAGTGTCCTGTGTAATGTGCCCCCAGAGACTAGGAACTATGGTTCCCCCTTCCACTTCCAGTACAAGTGTCCTGTGTAATGTGTCCGCCAGACACTAGGAACTATGGTTTCTCCTTACATTTCCTGTACAAATGTTCTGTGTAATGTGTCCCCGCAGAGACCAGGAATTATGGTTCCCCCTTCCACTTCCCGTTCAAATGTCCTGTGTCCCCCCAGAGACCTGGAACTATGGTTCCTCCTTCCACTTCCTGTACAAGTGTCCTGTGTAATGTGCCCCCCAGAGACCAGGAACTATGGGTCCCCCTTTCATTTCCTGCACAAGTGTCCTGTTTAATGTGTCCCCTAGGGTTGCCACATCATCCCTTTAATCCAGGACACGCATTAATTACACAGGTTCTGAGGCTGATTAAGGTGGTAATTAAACTCACTCAGTACCTTATCCGCATTAAATTAGCCTCAGAACCTGTGTAATTCATATGTGTCCTGGATTAAAGGGATGATGTGGCAACCCTAGTGTCCCCCAGAGACCAGGAATTATGGCTCCCCCTTCCACTTCCTGTACAAGTGTCCTGTGTAATGTGTTCCCCCGGAGACAAGGAATTATGGTTCCCTCTTCCATTTCCTGTACAAGTGTCCTGTGTAATGTGTGCCTCCAGAGACCAGGAACTATGGTTGCCCCTTCCACTTCCTGTACAAGTGCCCTGTGTAATGTGTTCCCCCAGAGACCAGTAATTATTGTCCCCCTTCCACTTCCTGTACAAGTGTCCTGTGCAATGTGCCCCCCCCAGAGACCAGAAACTATGGGTCCCTCTTTCATTTCCTGCACACGGGTCCTGTGTAATGTGTCTCCCCAGAGACCAGGAACTATGGTTGCCCATTCCACTACCTTTACAAGTGTCCTGTGTAATGTGTGCCTCCAGAGACCAGGACCTATAGTTCCTCCTTCCACTTCCTGTACAAGTGTCCTGTGTAATATGTCCCCTCAGAGACCAGGAAGTATGGTTCCCCCTTCCACTTCCTGTACAAGTGTCCTGTGTAATGTGTCCCCCCAGAGACCAAGAATTATAGTTGCCCCTTCCATTTTCTGTACAAGTGTCCTGTGTAATGTGCCTCCCTCACAGACAGAATTTTAGTTCCCGGGTGTTATTTATTAGGACTATAGTCAGGTTTTATATTGGGGGGTCTACTTTTATATACAGAAATCATACCACATAGAGATGTATAGTGTACATATCAGGTGCTGTGTACAGCCGTCAATGACTCCAGTATCTATGTAAACACAGATATGTGCCCTGAGTTAGGCCTCATTCACACAGAACATATGAATCTGTACCCCAGGTGAGGGCCGTATTTACCTGTACAGGGGTTTCATGCACTGTGCTTGTGTAGCATCATTGTCCTAAAAAGAGCTGCTAGTAAATTTAGTTGTGCTAGGTGGTATCTAGCCTGGTTAATTTGTAGTCTTGTTCAAATGGGTTTCTCATAAGTTTGGGTTTAACTGTGGTTTCTCCCTTTTGTCAATAGGTGGCACTGTTAACTTTGGCATTAGTATGATGAATTACAGTGAATTCAGGTTAAGAGTGAGTATACTTCTCTCAGCCAATCAGCAGGAGTTTCTTTGGCCGCTAAGGCTGCTGGGATAGGCTATTTATTTGGGGGAGTTCAGATGATCTGAATTCTTTCCACCTCGGCTGCGGCCTGGGTTGGTGTGTGTGAAGCAGCAGCAGAGATGTAGGCCTGAGACCTAACCACGTGTAAAGGGGCTCGGCCTGAGGGGAGCCTGATCATTGCGAGGAGGCTTGGGATAAGAAGTTGCCAAAAGGTCAACCACTCTTGTTGCCGGAGGCAGGTGTAAAGGGATGGAGTTTTGTAGAAGTATCAGAGGAGACTCTTCATCGGCCAGAGACTGTGAAGTGGCTGGGAAAGCTTCAGGAGAGAACTCATCCAAGAGGTACAGTGGGTAGCTGTGACTTAAGCTTAAGGAATCCAGTGAGTAGCTGTGAGCTAAGCTTGAAGAAGTACAGTGGGTAGCTGTGTGTGTTGAGCTTGTTGCTATAGAAGACAGCAGTTGCTACGAAATACAGATTGGTGCATTCAGCTTAACCCCTTCTCACCCGTGCTATAGCCAAAAGATGGCTACAGCGTGGACCTGAATTGCCAGAGGGCGTCCATGGACATCCTCTCGAGCATGTGCTGTCAGCGAGTCCCTGCGGGTCGTGTGCAGCGCGCTCTGTGATCACTGATCGGATTAATGGGCAGTCCCGCCCCCTTACCACGTGATCAGCTGTCAGCCAATGACAGCTGATCACGTGATGTAAACAGAAGATCAGCAATCAGTATTTTTTTCCCTCACGCAGCGTGAGGGGAGAAAGAAGCCGATCACCGGCTTCTGTCAGAGGGACATCAGTCCCTTGCACAGAGAGCTCGGGTGTCTCATCTGTGCCCAGCAGTGCCACCTGCCAGTGCCACCTATCATTACCCACCAGTGCCACCTGCCAGTACCCACCAGTGCCACCTACCAGTGCCCACAGGGCCACCTTCCAGTGTCCTCAGTGCCATCTGCCTTTGCCCACCTGTGCCCATCAGTGTCACTCAGTGCCACCTATCAGTGCCCTTCAGTGCCACCTATTATTATATTATACAGGATTTATATAGTGCCAGCAGTTTGCGCAGAACTTTACAAAAATGAAGGCAGACAGTACAGTTACATCACAATTTGGTACAAGAGGAATTAGAGGGCCCTGCTCGTTAGAGCTTACAATCTAAGAGGGAGGGTCAGTTGATACAAAAGGTAAAAGTTGTGGGGGATGAGCTGATGTAGAAAGAAAGAGTATTAGGTAGAAGCAGGATAGGCTTCTTTAAAGAGAAAAGTTTTCAGGGATCGTCTAAAGATGGATAGATTAGAAGACAGTCGGACTGATTGGGGTAGGGAGTTCCAAAGGATGGGAGAAGCTCTCGAGAAATCCTGGAGGCGAGCATGGGAGGAGGTGACAAGGGAGCTAGAGAGCAGGAGGTCTTGGGAGGACTGAAGAGGGCGGCTTGGTTGGTATTTTGAGACTGGGTTAGAGATGTAGCTTGGGGCAGAGTTGTGGATGGCTTTGTAAATTATTGTTAGTACTTTGAATTTTATACATTGGGTGAGTGGAAGCCAGTGGGAGATTGGCAGAGAGGGGTGGAGGACACTGAGCGGTTGGCAAGGTAGATAAGTCTTGCAGCAGCATTCATTATTGACTGAAGGTGTGATAATGTATGCAAAGGTAATCCAATGAGGAGAGAGTTGCAGTAGTCGAGGCGAGAGATAACCAGAGAGTGAATTAGAAGCTTGGTGGTGTCATTGGTTAAAAAGGGGCGTATTCTAGACATGTTGCGTAGGCTGAGGCAGCATCATTTGGACAGGGATTGGATGTGGTCTTGAAAGGACAGTTCAGAGTCTAGGGTTACTAGCACCCTGGCATGTGGGGACGCACTAATAGTTGTGTCATTGATCTTAACAGAGAAGTCAGGGGAACGGGCACGTGGGGGAGGGAATGTCATGAGCTCAGTTTTAGATTCAGTTTGAGGAAGTGCTGTGACATCCAGGCTGATATGTCTGTTAGTAAGGCCGTGATCTGTGATGAGACTGATGGGGTGAGTTGAGGGGTAGAGAGATAGATTTGGGTGTCATCGGCATATAAATGATAGCGGAAGCCATGGGAGGCGATCAGCTGACCCAGGGAGGACGTGTAGATCGAGAATAGTAGGAGTCCAAGGACAGAACCTTGGGGGACCCCAACGGTAAGAGGAGTTGGAGAGGAGGAAGTGGAGTTGTAAGTGACACTGAAGGTGCGGTGAGATAGGTAAGATTCGAACCAATGGAGAGCACAGCCATGGAGACCAAGGAAATTGAGTTTTTCGAGGAGGAGGGGGGGATCAACTGTATCAAAGGCAGCGGAGAGGTCCAAGAGTAGGAGTATGGAATAATGACCGTTGGTTTTTGCTGTTAGTAAGTCGTTTGTGAGTTTTAGGAGGGCAGTTTCTGTGGAGTGGTGTGGTCGAAATCCAGACTGAAGGGGATCAAGAAGGTTGTTTTCAGTGAGGTGGTCACTCAGTCAATTGTAAACGAAACGTTCAAGGATTTTGGAGGCAAAAGGGAGTAAGGAGATGGGTCTTAGGTTGTTAAGATTGGTGGGGTCCAGTGTGGCCTTTTTGGTATGGGAGTGACTAGTGCATGTTTTAGAGGGTTGGGGAAGATGCCAGTAGAGAGGGAGAGGTTGAAGATATGAGTTAAAGCGTGTAGGATAGAGTCAGAGGGCGACTGTAGTATTTGAGAAGGAACAGGGTCTAGGGTACAGGAGGTTAGGTGGGCATTAGAGAGAAGTTTAGTAACTTCCTCTATAGTAGCTGGTTTAAACGAGAGTATTGATTGTGCAGGAGGAAAAAAAGTATGAGGGGAGTGAGAAATCTTTAGAGAGGAGATCTCGAGACGAATTGTATCAATCTTATTTTTAAAGTGATGAGCAATCTCCTGGGCAGTGAGCAAGTTGGTGGGTGGAGGTAATGGAGGACAAAGTAGAGCGTTAAAGGTAAAAAAAAGTTGACGGGGGCTCCGTGAGAGGTTGTTGATAAGAGTGATAAAGTAGGTCTGTTTGGCAGTGTGGAGGCAGGAATGGTATTGTTGGAGGGCAGATTTATATTGGCTGAAATCTTGCTGTGACTTAGTCTTACGCCACAGACGCTCAAGAGCACGGCTCTTTTTTTTTAGGCTTCTGGTATCGTCTGTCTTCCAGGGTTGTAGCGGTCGGGGCCTGATTCTGTGTGTAGTGAGGGGGGCCAAGGTATTATTATTATTATACAGGATTTATATAGCGCCAACAGTTTGTGCAGCGCTTTACAAGATAAAGAGACATTACAACAACAGTACAGTTTAAAACAAGAGGGTTAGAGGGCCCTGCTCTGTGAGCTTACAATCTAAGAGGGGGGGCTGGTGAAACAAAAGGTAGGGACAGTGGGGGATGAACTGATGAGGGGAGTTGGAGATTCCGTTGTTAGTTGGAGGCAAGATAGGCCTCCTTGAAGAGATGAGTTTTTAGGGATTGCCTAAAAGTGGACAGAGTAGGGGATAGGCGGACAGATTGGGGTAGAGAGTTCCAGAGGATGGGAGCAGCTCTGGAGAAGTCCTGGAGATGAGCATGTGAGGAGGAGACAAGGGAGCTAGAGAGCAGAAGGTCTTGGGAGGAGCGAAGAGGACGGTTTGGGCGATATTTGGAGATAAGATTGGTGATGTAGCTTGGGGCAGAATTGTAAATGGCTTTGTATACCATGGTGAGGGTTTTGAATTTGATTCTTTGGAAAATGGGAAGCCAGTGGAGGGATTGGCAGAGAGGAGTGGCGGACACCGAACGGTTGGTAAGGTGGATGAGTCTGGCAGCAGCATTCTTGATAGACTGAAGAGGGGATAGCTTGCGGAGAGGTAGGCCAATTAGGAGGGAGTTACAATAGTCAAGGCGAGCGATAACAAGGGAGTGAATAAGTTGCTTAGTAGTGTCAGCAGTTAGGAAGGGACGTATTTTGGAGATGTTTTGGAGGTGAAGTCGGCACGATTTGGACAGTGATTGGATTTGGGGCTGAAAGAACAGGTCAGAGTCCAGGATTACACCTAGGATCTTGGCATGAGGGGAGGGACAGATAGTTGTATTATTGATCTTGATGGAGAAGTCAGGGGGAGGGGCACGGGCTGGAGGAAAAATTATGAGCTAAGTTTTAGAAAGATTGAGTTTGAGGAAGTGGTATGACATCCATGCTGATATGTCAGTTAGTAAGTTAGTAATGCGAGAGGAGACTGAAGGAGTGAGGTGAGGAGTAGAGAGATAGATTTGTGTGTCATCAGCATAGAGGTGGTATTGAAAGCCATGGGAGTTTATTAACAGACCAAGGGAGGAGGTGTAAATGGAGAAGAGAAGGGGTCCAAGGACAGAACCTTGAGGTACCCCAACTGAAAGAGGAAGTGGAGAGGAGGAAACAGAGTTATAGGTCACGCTGTAGGAGCGCTCTGACAGGTAGGAGGAGAGCCAGGAGAGAGCAGAGTCTCGAAGGCCAAGAGAGTGAAGTTTGTTAAGGAGGAGGGGATGGTCAACAGTATCAAAGGCTGCAGAGAGGTTGAGTAGTATGAGTATGGAGTAGTGGCCATTGATTTTAGCAGTTAGCAGGTCATTAGTGAGCTTTAGTAGGGCAGTTTCAGTGGAGTGTAGCAAGCGAAAGCCAGACTGTAAGGGGTCAAGAAGGTTGTTGTCAGTGAGGTAGGAACTAAGACGGTTGTAGACTAAGCGTTCTAAAAATTTTGATGCAAACGGGAGCAAGCAGGTTGGACTTAAGTTGTTCAGGATGGTGGGATCCAGTGAGGGCTTTTTAAGTATGGGGGTGACCAGGGCATGTTTTAGAGGGGAGGGGAAGGTGCCAGTAGAGAGGGAGAGATTGAAGAGGGAGAGATGACCGTGGAAGGGGAGGGGAGATTTTGTACGGGACCAGTGGGGGTATGAATTTTTCGGGAGTGACCTAGGGTGGTAGGACTTGTTGAATTCAGGTTGGACGAACGAGGGCAAACGTAGTTTTAAAAATCTTGCGAATCAGATGTTGGCAGAATCAAGGATGGAGTGACTGTTGTTGGAAGAACTGGGGAATGTCAGACCGAAAGCGAACGATGTGAGGTGACTTTGACGGGATGATTTCGAGTGATTACTGGACGATTGACGATTTTAGTTACCGGTGATGAGGTATGAGTATGATGAGTTGGAGAGACGTCGGAAACTATGACAACTGGTAGGGGAGGAGGAATTGTTTGAA